>VZRQ01010876.1:425823-445785 GCA_013397975.1 Machaerirhynchus nigripectus
TGCGCTCTGGTCCTGTTTGTTGGTACTGCCACAGTTATTGGTGTTTGTTTGCCTGGTTATACATATATATATATATATTTTATATATATATATATCTCCATATCTATATATTTATCTATCTATCTATATATACATATGTATATGTATTGGTAAAGAACTGTTATTCCTATTCCTCCTATCTTTGCCTGAAAGCCCCTTAATTTCAAAATTATAATGATTCGGAGGGAAGGGGCTACATTTTCCATTCCAAGGGAGGCTCCTGCCTTCCTTAGTAGACACTTGTCTTTCAAACCAAGATATGATTCCTGAAGCTAGGAGGAGAAAGGAGAAAGATACTAGAGCTGTGTAAATTATAGCAAAGCAGAGAAAGAACACAGTAATGGGTTTCTTTCAAACTTGTCAGGTGACACTACTGATCAGGCAATCATTTTGCAATGCCTTTATCAAATTTCTGAAGCTGTAACTTATCACAGTGGCATTGATTTTCAGGTGTGTTTTTTTGGTGTCTTAAGTCAGGTATACCGTTTCCAACTGTGACTGGTTCCTTATGGTTCAAAAGAAGGTGAACTACTACAGTTTAAATGGCTTTGATATCTCTTGCCTGTCTGAGCAACAACACTGTGAATTGTCAAGAAAACTGAGCAGGAAGAACTGCACCAGAATCACCAGCAAAAAAAGGTTTTTAAAAGCACTGCGAACTCTTAAATGGAAGGAAATGCTTTGACCTGGAGGTTTTGCTGCTTTCCTTAAGCAGTGATAATTCAATGAAAGTAGAATAATATTGAGAAGACCAGTTTAATGTAGCTCCGACTGAGTGAAATCTCTAGGCTTTTGGTTTTGCAAACACTATTACATTCCCTGATAGACTTCCTTTCTCATAGAAATTCTTGATATTTATGACTTCAATGAGACAGTAATTTTATTTTATTTTATTTTTTTTTTGGATCCTAGGATACCAAGAAGATCCCCAAAGAGGCTGAAGTCTGCTCTTCCTGAAACAGAGTAGCAATCTTGTTGTGCACAATGCTCACTGCCCTAAGGATCTCCATCTCCACCACTTCATGGTCACTGCACCCCTGACTGCTGTTGAGTTTCACAGTCACTACCAACCCCTCCTTGGTGGTGAAAAAAGGGTTCAGAATAGCACCTTCCTCACTGGCTACTCTGTCAGAAGGAAGATGTCATCAAGTCATTCCAGGATCCTCTTGGACTGCCTGTTTCCTGTTGTGTTGTCCCTCCAACAGATATCCGGGTGGTTGAAGTCCCCCGTGAGGACCAGGCCTTGTGATCACAGTGCTGCTCCATCTATAGAGGCCTCATCTTCTCAATGTTCCTGGCTGGGCAGCCTGTAAGAGACCCCACTCTAATATCACCATTCCCTGCCCTGCCTTTAACCTGACCCACAAGCTCTCTATCAGGTTCTCATCCATGCCCAGGAGGAGCTCCATTCGCTCCAGCTGGCCACTGACATACAGGGCAGCAGTTGCTTTGTCTCTCCTGCCTGTTCTTCCCAAAGAACCTGTGTCCTTCCATTTTGACATTCCAGTTGTAGCAGCCATCTCACCACATATGGGAGGCCAGTAAGATCACAGCCCTGAAGGTGAGCAGGTCTCTAACTCCCCCTGTTTATGCTGTGTTCATTTGCATAGAGGCATTTACGTTTCGCCCCCAGTGAAGCTGACTGACTGTCTGAAATGGCTGGAATTCTTTTGTGATGCTCTTAGGTGCTCTCCTGCACACCTGCCATCCCTCTCCAGGCTCTAGCACTGCCACTGGCATCAGACTGGTAGGAGTTGGATGGATTTAGTTTGCTCTCCCCTGGCAACTTTAGTTTAAAGCCCTCTTAACAAGCTTGGCAAGCCTATGACTAAATATGTCAGAGATAATAGTGGAAGATAATAATAGGAAGGTAATAGTGATGTGAATGAAGAAGATAACACTCTCATAAATAAGTAAAGCATTCATATTCCCAGGCTGTTAATATAACTTTACATATAGGCTACAATACCCTTGGTGCAGAGCGCTGGCTATAAGGCTTTTCAACCTTAAATTGTAAATTCTGTGCCTGGTGTGATTTTACCACAACACACTATTTTAACTAGGCCCACTGGATTCATGGAATTGGTTTGCTTTGAAGGCTGGGCATATCACAGTATTTTACAGCATAAGAGTTAGGAAATTACAGCACTCTCATTTAAACTTTTTTTTTGTATAGCAGACGAGCATTAGTAGCCTCTATATTCATTCTTTTTCTCTGCTATAGAATTTGCTAAGGGCCTTGGGGAATTATCTGTAGTAACTCAATGCTCTTTCTAGTCAGTATTCTGCAAACCAGTTACTCCCTATTTAAGCTCCTGTTTCATCATTTTTTGCTATAGTGCATGTTTTCTTATATTCATTTGTTTGTATTTAATTGCTGATTTCTGCAAATGCTCCATGAATAATTCCTCTCACCTCCCCCAGAGCTGTTAATTAGAGGTACCCCTTCCTACAATTTCTAAATTAATTGCAGCACACTTGCTAATTGCCCCTATGTCAATGGTTACATGTTTTGTTTCAGCAACTGCTACGTCTTTCTCAACCACCTAACAATAATTCAAAATACACGCATCAAAGTGTGTGTTTTCCCCAATGTGGCAATATTATTAACTCACTTCTTCCACGCTGATGTAACTCTACCTTACGGACGGCATTTTAGCCTAGGGGAGCAGTTCTGCCTCTGAACTGTTCATCCATGGAAATATTTATGGATATGAGCAGAGCAGAACTGAAACTTTCTAAGGTCAAAATATTTTCACATCTCCCTTCTATGGTAATTCACTGGGACACTTTTCCCTTAGTAGTATTTCTTAGCATTTTTTCATTGCCTCAATGTTGTTTAATAACTATTCCTTTTTGTTTCATACTTTTTTTCTGTGCCTCTATTTTTGTGATATCATTAACAGCTGTGCAATAAAAATGTAAAAGGCTGCCACTGCCATATAGAGACCAGAAGGAGTAAACATCTGTTCTTGCCATCTCTGCAAGTGCTGAATTTTCCTGGATGCTTGTTTTCAGTATTTATTTGCTACTGCACTTTCCTTTAAACTCAGATCTTTCACTGAGATTTTATGATTGGCCACATTCTGTCTCTGGCATTCTGCTTTATACAAAAGCCTGTATTTTCTTTCAAAAAATGTACTCAGTGACACTAAATGCCTTTAGCTTTGTTTTCTTCACTAGCTCTGTGAGTAGCTTACATCTTTTAAGCCTGTCATCCCAATTACCAGGTTTTTGCCTCATAACATCTGAGACAAAGCTGATCAATAGAATAATGGTAACTGCACTGCAGCCTGTGAGGAGGATTTGTAGTTTGGCCTCCATAAGGTTGTCATCATCAGCAGCAAGGGAATGGTTGCACAGCTGATTTGCAGCAGTTCTCAACGTGTGTTAATTAAATCTGTAATATAGCTGGTAGGCAGCCAGATTTTCAACCCTCCTGGACAGTGCTCATGTAGCAGTTCAAAATATTGTAATTAAATCGAGATGCAATGACTAACACATATATACAAATTTAACATGATTCCACATTCTGTTTTCAGTTTATTCAGGCCATCTGAATGCCAAACGACTGTTCCAAAATCCTTCCTTTTCTCTTATTCTATGTAGTTCTATTTGGCATTTGACTATCATGTTTCAAGAGGCAGATCCCAAAATCTATCAGTCATCCTCACAAACAAATTACATTGGAGTTTAAATTTTCAGCATAGACCTTCAACAGCCATAACTTATAAAGAAAAAAAAAGCAACAGTTGTTTCAAATAGTTTAGTGAAAAAACTACCTATGAAACACCCTGATTCAGAAATGGCTATAAGTATAATTTGCAATAGAATCAGATGAGTAGATTTATATAATTGCATATTAGTATAAACCTTTAACCCCTTTGGCTACATTTAAATTGTTACCTATGAATTTGCTTATGATTGCTTCTCTCTGAGGGGGAATTTTTATTTTTTCAAATACTGATATTTGGGTAAATCTATACCCAGACCTGTGTTTCATGACTGCTTTCCAAACCATAAATATGAATTACAAGTAACAGAAAACTTCAGAAGTAATTGAACCCAGTAAGTAGCAGGACTATGAAACAGTGGTTGGATGGGATGTTTGAGATGGAGTTCAGGTTACCAGTAGCCCCTCATCTGAAAAGCCTTTGCACATGCTTTGGTTAGTGAGTGATGTGTGTGTTTGGGTGGAGGAAAATCCAGCCCCAGGGATCAGCTCAGGAATGGCTGAATCATGCATTTATTGTCCTGTGGTTGGATAGATGTAAAAGAGAAAAGCAGTGACATTTGGTTTTCCCAGCAGAAAATGGCAATAGCAAAAGTGGGGCACAATACCTTGAGAGGAAATAATAGATAGATCATTTCTTTACATGCAGATGTTGTTTGGTTGAAGCAAGCCTGGTGAAAGGATTCAAGATACAAGGTTTGCAACAGCTGGTCAAGGATTAGCATGACCAGAAATAAAAGTAGCTGTCCCCACTTTGTTAGAGAGTTTAGGCCTTAAAGATGTGGCTATCATATCTTATGTGCCTGAGTGGAAACTTTGGATACTGTCACTGAGCACCCTCAGATTCCTATTCATTGCATTCATAAAGCATTTCTGTTGCGTGTCTACAAGAGAACAGGTCAGGAAACAGGTATTGCATATATTGCACTGTATAAATAAGTTCACCAATCACACCTCTTGATTGGCATGTTCTCTACTGAATAATTGAACTACTGCTGGCAATAATTTATGAGGAAGAAATGATTCTAAGTTTGTTTATGAAGAGTATTTTTTAGTCAATTGGAATAATGTAAAAACTTCTAGATACCATAAAGAGGTTAAATTTGTGTATAGTCTGATTGTCATTAATAATTTGATTTGCTCTAGTTGTTTAGCTGTATGTATTCAACTATTAAACATTATGCACAGTGTTATAATATGCTTATATCTGTGCTTATAAAGAAGAGGGTCTTCATTTGCTCTAGCCATGCAGACCAAGAGGCAGTTAAGACAGGTATTTAATGGTACTTTAACTTGTAGTATAATTGGAGTAATATTTATAGGACATTATTAACTCCACAATTGCTAGATTTTATGGCTCATATTCTACCTTATAGCAATTACACTATTACAGAGTAATTACATGAATTGCGCCACAAAACCAGACTTTCTTTTACTTTGGGTTTACATAATGTACAAAATCTAATGTACAAAATCTAACTCATACTTTTAACTATTTCAAACTATGCTGTTGGAGTAGCTGAGCTCTAACCCTTGTTTTTGACCACAACGGAAGGATATAGATAATCTATAGATATAGATTGTAGAGATTTGGATAAATATATAAATTCCTAAAATATGTCTGTCTTCTCACCAGTCTATTTCATGTGAAGCCCTAACCTTTAGAACTCTGAGCAGAGGACTCACATAGTGACTGAAATAATTTGAAAGCAAAAGATGGGGTTTTTTCTCTGTTAAGTTACAATGACTCTAGTAACGTGTAAATTTGAAAGTGTTATGCAAAAACTTTAAAAGGCAATCAGAAATTCACAGATTAAAAATTAAGAGTTATTTGCCTTTGTTTTCTCCCCAGATGTTTTGTGTCTCACCCATCTGCATTGTTCTTGCACAGGTATTTGTTTCTCTGTGAAAGAAAAGTTGTACAAATACAAATCAGAATAATTAATTTAGTTATTTCTTCAGGTTAGTTCTCTTACTTCATTCTTCAGCACGGCTCAAAAAAAAAACAAAAACCAAAAAAACAGAAACAGATGAATGGGGCAGAGTAGGAGGACTGGCCATCGCTTAACCTTCTAATTTTTGAAGTAATGCATCTGTAGTTCTGACTACTCTGAAGAAGTCGCATATCTCTATCTTCTCATATTTCTGTAATTCTGTTTCATATGTAAATCTTCCCTTCTACATTTTGAGCTTTGGGTTAGGAGGTCAGGCACGTGCTAAAGTACCTCTGCACCACACTGCATCCTCAGCTCCATCCACACCACCCAGCTGCATGCACGGAGGGAATTGTGTGCCAGGGTGCAGCCCTTCGGTCCTGAGAATGTTCTGAATGGTGAGGTGAAGTCTATGACATTTGACAACTGGGATTTTGTAACACAGACATTTTCCCATCCCTTCATACTTTTTAAATCCATATTTCAGGAATAATTTGCTGTTTCTGAAAATGTCAAATCAATAAATTGGAAGACTTAAGGAACGGAAATGTCTGAGAAGTTTTTCACTTCTTGATAATTGCTTGGATACTCCCCTGGAAGAGCAGTGACCAAAAGTTATTGCTGTTTGTGAGTTCTTGGAGGGTCTTTGTGGAATGAGTTAGTGCTCAGGCCTGTTCCCAGTGGGCATCCTTAATCATTACTACTGTAATCTGCTTGTGTGTTTTCAGCAAGAATGGGAAAATCTAAGTAAAAATTTAGAACAGAGTGAGATTTTGAACTAAAATTTCATGGTGAAGTCTCATACCTCTTGAACAGAATTTTTTTAGAATAAACCTCAAAGGCAGTGACTTTTCACTCTTAGGTCACAAAGAGACAACTTTTACCCATTTGTCTACAGCAGAATGGTTTATCTCTTCAATACTGATCTGAGGGAGCATCTCAAGGGCCAAGCGTAATTGAGATTCCAACCTCAGTCAAGCTTCTGCCTTTGGGGACAAGAGTATAATTTTCTTTCCTTCATTCCTCCCCACACTCCAGTTGCTACAGAAACTAATATTCCCCTTTTCTTCTACTAATGCAGTTTCTAGTCCATTCTGAACACCACTTTTGCTTTCAAAGTGCACTTGTCTCTTGATTTCTCTCAGTGCTCATGGTCCTTTTAGCTTCTCAGTTTCCGTTTTTGTTTTGAGGGAATTTTGCCTTTCCAGTAGCTGATGATACCAACTGTCTCTATGTCCTTCAAAATATTATAAAGCTTAATAATTTTATCTTAGTTCTTTGTAATGATAATAAATCTGAATTTTCTAGCCTCTTTTCAAGAAGTAGTTACAACCTCCAGAATAATTCATAAGCCTTTTCTTATGTACAATTTCCATGTATTTGGTCTGCTTTCTTTAACAAAGTGTCCAGATTTATGTACAACACTCCAGGGAAGCTCAGTAGTTTTGTGTACACAGTGTCATTGTCTAAAATGATTTCTTCGGGTATGTGCTTTTCTCCTCTATTTTTGCTGCAGTCTTTTTGAGTGTTCCATGGGGTTTTTTTTAATTGCTTCCAAATTTGGATCTGATGGCTTTACAAGTGATGACATCATCAATCCTGCCAACACTGGTAAATCTCAAAATAATGCAAGCCAGACACTTCCCACTTCCAGACACTTCCTATTCCAGTAACCATAAATAAGTCACTTCCCAGACTTATTTATCAGAGCAGAGCAGCTCTGCTTTGCACTGAGAAGAGACTTGCTTTGTGCATGCTCTGTGACCAGTGCTGTGTGGTGTTTTCAAATGTCCATCTTCCTGGGCTGATGTCTGTGGAAACTCACTACTGTAGCTTAAAATAATACCATAATAGTTTTATGGTAAAAATTATATTCCAATAAGATTTGTTAGGTCTCCATCAAATGTTCTTTTTTTCTAGCCAATATCTTAAAATTTTTCAGTAGATCTGCTTGTTCTTAAAGACAGTCAGAGGGGAGGATCTTCTCGAACTTATATGGCCATCTAAGAGATTCTGAGAATTGGATCTCACCACAGTTTTCCTTTGCATGTTTTTGATTGTTTAAGAAAACTGCAGCTACATGGTATCACAGAAGATAATCACACCTCTAAATTAAAATTTAAGATTTTGCTGTCAAGATTTTAGAAGGCAAGAAGTTTTTAACACCCAGTCATCACCAAGGAGCCAGACTTGCCTACAAAGAAGGCCACCAAAAATCAAGAGGATGTTTTTAAACACAATTAGGTTCCTAAGTCGCATAACAGGACCTTGTGTTCTAAATCACAGAAGAGGTTACTCAAAATTTATTTTCTTTTCCCAGAGAAATACTTTGGTCTCCATTGTGTCATTTCGCATGGACCATAATGGGTGTGACATTTTTCCCTGCTTTCTGGAGGATCTTTCCCCTTTTTCTTACTGCGCTTCAAAATAGAACCTTAATCATAAAAACATCCCTCTTTTTTTTCTTCTTCTTTTTTTTTTTAATTTTATCTTCAGATATGTAGCACAGTCTTAGGCTAAGATATTGTATGTGAATGTATAAACTTGGGTATTCTACCTTTTTAATAGAACCAATTTACCAAAACTTCCTATTTTAAAAGCTAGCTCTTTCAAATAATTCCTTATAACCTAAGCTTTCAGGTCCGTTTCAGTTTTGTATCCACTGATGGTATCCCTGGTATCCATCTGCATTTTGTGTTCCCTGAATGTACCAGCTAATTCTCAAGGGACTTCTCCAAGTTCATTCAAATGACAGTGATAAAAAAATAAATTTAAATTCTTAGAGAGTATTGATTATTAACTACCTTATTTCAGACTCTCAGATGAGCTGTTATTTATGCCTACAGATGTGTCCTCCGTGAAACCACTTCAAAGAAGTTAAATATAATATATGCAAATATCTGCATTCTTCCCAGCTTTAAATAACTCAAATATGATGGCACTATTGATGCACTGAATGAGTATGTTTCTCTGGACAAGATGCAATAAAACTGAAGCTCCTTTATTTCTATAAGTTGGAGATTAATTTTTTTTTTCCTTCAATGACTATTGAATGTTTTTGCTTTGATAATGGAATGCCATATTTTGCTTAAGGATTTTTTCATTTGATGTGTTTTTGTACATTTCATATGTAATATATGCATTCAATTTTGACTTGAGTGGGATTGATGCAATATTCCAGGCTACAAGTGTTCAAAAACTTACTTAACAATGCTGTTATAAAATACCTTGGCAAAAATGTACTCATTGCAGAAAAGGCTAAGTGTTATGATAACATTTTATATGTCTAGGAATGTGGTTTGGCTTGACTAATTAACTCCATCAGACTCCAGCTGATCATTTGAAATTGTCTTATGTCAGGAAACAAAAACTTAGAGAATTCTGTAGCTGAAAACTGATTATGAACCAACTTAAAAACAAAATAAAAATCTTGAAATTAAAAAGCCCTACATTATTTTACATCAGAAATATAAAAGGGATTGACTATTTTCTCTTGGTAAAGGAATAAATTAAATAAGCCAGAACTTGACATTTAATCAAATTAAAGTGAGCATAGAGACATACAGAGAAAGATAGTTACAGAGTAGAATGATTGAGACCAGATAGGAACAAGAGTCATATATCTTTGGATAATTCAAGATGCAATACCATCACATTATCTGTGAATAAGGGTTATTGCCAACTGTATGCATATGCCCACTGTTTTGTTAAATTTAAAGGGAATATAATGAAGGTCTTGCATTTCACCTTAAGAAAGAGAAAAAAAGCCTGTATTACACTAACAATAAATTGCAAGAATGCTGAGAGGAATTTGGTTTTCAGTAAATGTTTACTCAATAGTAAACAGATCATTTGCAATATTCATTGTGAGACATACGTAATAGATGCTGAAAGATGCCAGGGAGTGGGCAGAGATCTGCAAATTTCTTTTATTAATTTATTCTGCTGGCAAATCTGGCAGGTACCTCGGAGATGTATCATTTTACTCCTTCCTAATTGGTGTTTTTCATTCATCGCATTATACAGCTGTGCAGTTGTGTCCCTATTGACGCCAGGAAACTGATTAAACCAGCTGGTTTACGGTTTCTACTGGCTGTAGCTGAGTATATTCTGTTCTGTAACATATGGCACCTTAGGGCAGTGTGTTTGCATGGAGCTGGGGAAGCAGGGCTGGGTTCATGCTGTGTTTGTTTGCTGAAGCATACATTTGTCCTCACTTCTAGACTGACTGTCTGTGAAACTCTTGTTTAAGGCTCTTATTTACAGTGATTGTCTGTATTGTTTGCTAAAGTTATTAAGCATCCTGTTAATGGTTCTTTGCTGACATCCTTTGATCTACATTTCTGCTAAAGTAAGCCAGTGCTGGATAATTCTCCTACATGTTCTGTTCTTCTTTCATTTCATATTTTTGCCATGACAAAGATTATTAGAACCCAGATGTATTTCAGGTCTGTGGTCCCTCCCCTTTTCTTAATGAAATACATAAAAAAAGAATATTTTAGTGTTTCTTTTTCTTAGCGTGACAGCAAACCTATGCTCACGTCTTGGACTTTCTCCCTCAATCCATTCTTCTTGGCTTTCTGTTTTAAACAGGATTCTACAACACTGTCTTCTTTATCATGACATATTCATTAAAATTCTATGATTTTTATCATATTTTATTTCCTTTAATTTATATATTAATAAGGACTTGGTACTTTGCTACTTGTTATCTTAGAAGTCTATTGCAATATTTAGTGCAGACAGTACTCTTATTCATCCAGAATACATTTCTCATCTTCATTTTAAGAAAATCCAGGTTATTTTAGTGGTTCTTTGCTTCTATGTAAATGCTCTCAAATTTGGAATAATCCTTGGCTATTTTTTCTCTTGTATGTCAAAGAAATTGTATCTCATTTTGTTACAACAAGTAGCAGGATATGACTCACATATTTCATTGTCTATTGCATTATGACTAGCTGATTAAATAGCATTTTTTTTTCTTTTTTTTCTGTAATATGTATTTCATTATACAACCGTGCTTGTCCCTTGGGTTCTTTTGCCCTACAGCTAATTCCTAGCATGACAGATTCTACAACTTAAATATATATAGGTAAGTTAAGAATAATCATAAGGGACCCTTCATTTGTGGTTTCTCTAGGGGTTCCTGTCTTACTGATTTACCTTCTCTAAACTATAAAGCTATTACCTTATTCCCTCTTCTCAACAATCCCTTCTACAGGATGATACATTCTTCAGCATTTGTCTGTATTGATTTTTATTTCCCCATTATATTTCAGTTAAATCTTTTTACACTCCACTTCTATTCACGAGTTTGGTTTTTAACAATTGCTTAGCACTGTCATGATCACTTTATCAGACTGGATGGAATTGCTTTTGTCTGGGAGTGCAAACTTAGGTCTGAGCTGCAGGCTTAAATATCTATCAGCTGGAAAATTTGTACAAGTAACAAAATTCCACTAGGTGTTCCTCAGAGATTTCTCTTTTACTTGATTCAATATTAAGTTTACATCATTGATTGAATTTGGAAAACGAATTTTTTGGCTCTTAAATGTCTTCTGATAGCAGACACAACTATGAAGAGGCCCAAAATACCTGTGCCACTTTATATCCCAGTAACACTGCTGTCGTTTTTCACAGAGAACAGAAAATTTTTCTGTTGAACTGGAAAAAGCTGTTGAATTTTCCTCTTGGAAATCTTAACAGGATAACAAAATTTTAGATCTCCTTCCTTGTGACTTCCCATACTTACGCTTGCGAACAGTTTTGCAAAACCTTGTTAGTTTCTCTATCTGAGGAAAGAAATCTATCTACTGCTGTGTATTTTTGATATTTGACAAGTTCTCTTTCTCAAAGTATTTCCCTTTGTACCCAAACATTTGCTGGCATTTAGATCCTTGTTTTGTGTAAACTGGGTGATGTGTAAGTTTTCTTCCCTGAGAAGGATATATATGTTTTTTAGAAATATCCTGCTTTGAACACTGGGTATTTCTCTGATCTGAGGAGGTCAGTGGAATGTTGGTTTAAAATACTTAGTTTTTGTAGAATAAATTGGTTCACTGATATTACTGAAAGACAAAGTCACTGCTATCTAACAAGGCTGAAAAAATTTAATCTCAGTGATTCAGTAGGAGTTAATAGTTGTCCTTTCTTCACACTTTATATCTTTGTACTGAAAATAGATGTTATGCTGTTCACCAGCAAAGATGAAATGGCTTTCCTTAAAGCCAAAGAAGATATGAGATATTATCACATAACATATCTGTTAGCTTTTCTACTAGCCTCATTTTGTTTTGTAGCAATAGGATGGGAGTACTTTCAGAGAGAGAACAATAACTGTTAATAATGGTTCACAATTCTGCAAGATGACTGTCCATTTCTTTGAGCAAAATGGTTGAAATTCTTTTCACTAATGACTGAGTCACTCTTACTGCCTTGCAGGTAAAACTGTTATTTGATTCATGTAACTAAGAATAGCCAACAGAATTAGCCTTTAGGAGTTGTTCCAGTGCTATTATTCATTCAGGTGGTCATGCTGACTTCAAAGGGGCTACAGCAGCCTCTGCATTATTCAGCAAGGTCTGCAAGACTAAGCCTTTAAACTTTTGCTGCAATATACTCAAGAGGTTTTTAAAAGATATTTTAATTATAAGGTTGAACAGAAGTATCTGTATTAGACATTTTATTCCAAAATAACTTTATAGGGTAGACAAGAATGAAACACAATGGCTGTTATCTCTCACTGTTACTGGGAGAAAAATAAAGTGGCTAGTGGCTTACCCAGAGCAGGTTAGGTGACCAGCTTTGAAGGAATAATTAAAACAAAGGAATTGCTGTTTCACATTTCTACATTTTATGCAAAAACATACGTGTCTTTTGGTCTTAGATTTTAACGTATATGTATTATACGAAGATTGATTTAAGGTTTTTGCAATGAAATCAGTTAGTAGTATCACTCACTACCTCTATCTTCTGTTTCATTTTTCTTTTTAGTCACAGGTTTTCATTATGAGAGGAAATTAATTTATATTGGGGCTATAAATTAATCATTTGAACAGTGAATTTCTTAGAACTTTTTTTTGGTGATGGATTTTCCTGAAATTGTGCAGATGAAAATATGCACTCCAATCTGAACTACTTCTCTTCAGAGAATCTGATACAAAATAGATTTTTACACCACTGTGTTTGGAAAAATCTGTCTCATTCTTGTTCTGTATAAAATAATTTTTCATTGAATTCTATTTACTGAATTAATATTGATGATCATTAATTATTAGAATAATAGTTTTTCTATTACTGTTGTAAACTTTCATTGGCAGCAGTTTATCAATATGTTGAAGGCATTCTGAATTTTATTTTATTCATCTAAGTAAATGAGCTTCCTAAGTAGTTGTTGGTTGGTCTGGGGGATAAAGGCAGAGGTGTAAATAGTGCCTTGTCACACAGCCTTTGATAAAATACCTGTGTGTCTGAAGTGTAATACTCATGTGTGTACAACAGCATCTGACTTTTACCCTGATCTATTGAGAGTTTTGCTTCCATCAACTTTGGACTTAGCAAAAGACGAATTTCTGCCAAGTAGAGTCATGGCACCATCCTCTGTGATCAAAGCAGCTGTGCTCTGTTTCCAGCCAAACAGCAGATAACTTTCAGTGAATCCTAGTTCTTTCCAACTTCTAATTGACTGAATAAATTCACACTGTGAAAGCATCACCACTGATACTGGCAACCAAAGAGTTTATGCAGCCACATATATTTTTCTCTCTTGTATGAGACAGAAGAAATCTTTTCTAACAGTTTCTTTCCTCTGTACCTGTGACTTAGCAGCAGTACAAAATGTTTTCTTTCTTTATGGATGTACTTAATAGCATTTTATGTAATTTAAAGAATTTTTTATTATTATATTCTGTAAATAATATGTAATTTTTTTGCATAAAGGGTAAGAACAAGAGTGTTCTATTTTCAACCTCCTTTGTAGAGCCTAAGTCAAGTTCTACCTGATGTAAGAGTGTAGCACAGCTCTAACAAATATGCTGTTATGTTTATACCATCGAGTGGCTCTTTTCGTAGTATATCACAGTGTCATTTTGCACTGCTTGTAGTGACATTTGGTATTAAATTGATCAAATGTCAGTTCCCAAAATGAAAGCTTCAGACAGCAGATCTTCAGCATTAGAGAAAGTGTTTTTTTCAAAATCCCATCTGTATCTGTTGGAGCATTCAGAAAGAGAGCTAACTAAATGACAGCTCTTTTCAGCTGAAATGGACTCACAAAGTAGTGCAAATTGAATGTTTGCTTCTAGCAGGTAGCCTCTCATTGCTCTGTGTTCTCTGATTTTTTGTGCTGGGGAATCCAAAAGCAATGAATTTCTACTATATCTCATTCACATCTGCAGTCTAGGTTCACATGGGTTTAATTTAGTAGAATAAATTTTGATTTTGAAAAAAGTATTTGTATCATATCTTAGAGGCATTCTAAGTTTAGCTTGATCTGTTCAAAGATTTAGTGTTCAGCAAATGGTGACTTATACCTACAATGACATAGTTCATAGTCCGTGCTGAAGCAGTTTCTATGTTACGTGTGCTCTTTTTTTACCCCCTTGAATAAATGTATGATTACACCAAGAATACATTCACAAAGGAATTCTGTTTCACCTTATGAAGACTGTGAGGAACTATATGTTGTCCTGTGACCTAGAAACTAAGAAGAGTTAGAATAGCAAAAGTTATCATGCTACAGATATTGGCGAAGTCTTTAAATATGTGAAGATAATTCATAACAAATACTTTTTTTTCCTGCTTAGGGAAATTTCCAACACATTTGAACTGCACAAAATACAGTATAAGCTACATCTCAGTGAGAAAGATTATATAAAGGATTATTACTGATAATCAAATCATTTATTATTAATAAACAAATCAGTCTTGAGGAGATAAAAAGAGCTTTTAGAAATTAATGAGGAAGTTATAAGAATGTAATTGAAGAGGAAATAAAATTTTCAAATAAACAGCTTTTCATCTGTCAAATAAGTGCTAATTCTTCAAATTAGTTAGCTGATGCTCATATCTATTACTCAGTCTGAAACCACAGCACACTTCACTATATTTCCTAATAGTGCAATCTGTTCAGTTAGTTTTTCTTCTGTTATGTTATGGACAACCTAAGCAATGTCAATACAGATATTTTAATTTGAATTTTCTTGATAAGAACAATATTATCAGACTTTTATGAGTGTTTATTGAGAAAATATGGAAATAGATTATTTATTATAAACATTTGTAATGGTCACTCTATTTTCTAACAGTTAATTTCCATGTTCATCTTAGAGTGATTGTCTACATAAGAGTTTCATTTGCACAGAAGTTTCAGATTATTTATGTTTATTGATGCTGTGGAATGGAATAATCATCAGCAAGGTTTGGATTCATCTTGTGTAATATGAGCTTTCTCTTTTTCTTTTTTTTCTGCAATGTTTGTCCATGCAATCAAACCCTGTCATCCTAGATTCCCTTTCTAGTGAAATAATAGAGTCAGGCCCTTTATGGAATGCTGTGTGTGACCTATTTTAAGCATCCTTAGTAAGATGAGATTCATTTCCCATCCTAAGTTCCTCTGTCAACATTTACTAAAGATTCATTCTTTATAGAGCAAACTGATAAAGATGTAATCATCTGCTGTGTGAATATCCACACCTGATGAGAAGAATTCCACCAAAGAAATTAATAACTTTGGCACTCTCTATCTCAGTCAGGGGACACTCCCTTTTCTGAGGGGTGCTTACTGGTTTTCTTTTAGAGAACTGCATGTAGCCTACTGACCCTGATGAGCCAACAGGCTGTAAAATGTCACCCAGTAAGTGATGGAGAGGTTTTGGGTTGTAAAATAGTTGGGACACTTGAAAAATTGTCTGGTCACAGCGTTCTGTGTTGCCGTATTAAATTTGTCACAGATCTTAACTGCTACATACAGAGGTGCCAAACCTAAAAGGAACCTAATCCTCATCCTCCACACCTGCATTATATTCTTCTAAACAGGCAAAGAAAGGGTATATCTTCTACTTCTGTCACATTCACTAGTTATTCAACTGAGTCATGAGGGGGAAAAAAAAGAACAGTTCAATATGTTACAAAAAATATGATTAGGAGCTGGTCCAGTCTAATAACTCTAGCTACCTGAAAGTAAAAAGTCTGTTCTAAGATACCTAACTAAGCTCTGTCCATGATCATATTAATCTTAGAAAGCTATCTAAAAGAGGGATAAATCTTTATGTAAACATCCTTCTCTCTTTCTACTGATGAGAAAACATGAACTGCATGTTTAACTTTTATGGTGTGAAAGGCAGGAAGATATATTCCAGCCAAAGAGTATTGTTCTCTTTGGATTGGGATTTATCAGATATGAGATGCAAGCTGTACCAGAATGGTCCATCCTGAAACTCAGGAAAACAAGGGAACCATGCAAAAACTGTCCTAGCTAAATGGTTAAACAGTAGAGATCCAATACAGAGAAAAATCCATGGAAACAGAAACAGGCTACAAAGGAAGAATTTAAAAACCCTGTCTGAGTGTGAGAAAATGTTGCTGAGAAAGCCAGAACTCATGCAGAGTTGTTATTTGCAGCTCCAGTGCATCAAGGACATGATCTTCTATTGCTACATTAATAGACAAATGGTTAAAAAGCAAAACATGAGCCTGGTGCTGAATGGGACAGTTGCTATAATGAAGATGGACACTGCCTAACACCAGACTGAATACAAGGTAGATTTTCCCTTGTGAGGACAGTTAAGCAATGGCAGGTGTTGAATAGAAAGATTATGCAAGCCCCCTACTTGGAGATTTTTATGACCAGCTGAAAAGCCCTGGGCAACTTGTTCTGACTTTAGATTGACCAGGCTTTTAGCAGGAGGTTGGACTTACGACCTGTTGAAATGCCTTTCAACCTAGATGATCCTGTGATCCTGTAATAATCTTTTTCATGGGAAGGAAATTTTCATAATCTCTCCTTGGTGAATAGCTCTCTAAGCTGTTCAATAAAATGCAAAAAATACTGTAAAAAAAGAGTAAATACGAGTGAAGACTGGACTCTGCTATTATTCCCAGCAGTAAACATTCATACCTCTGAGGAATAGATAGGATTCTCTTTGGCTGTCCCTCATTTTAAATGTCTGTCAAAAAGGCTCAAGCTTGACCTCAGTGTCAAGATTCTGTTCAATTCCCAAGTGGGTACTTCCTAACTTGTTAGCTTTCCCATACAATTCAGAAATTCTTTCCATTCAGTCAGCTGTTTTTTGCCCCAAGCACAGAGACCTTTCATAACTGATCTGCTCTTCTCAGGCAAACCTTCACAGATGTTTAAATAGAAGAAGGGTTACAGGGGAATGGATGTAGCACTGGAGAGAAATTTAGTGATGATCTAATGCCCTAGTGAAATTTGAAGCAGGTGAGAAAGACAGAAGTCAGCTCTGTTATTTAGTCATGAGACAACTTTAGAAAACTACTGGCAACAATTAGGAATAAGGCAAAGTGCCTTATCTGACACACACTATACCAACAGAACAAAGGTAAACGTACCAATATTTATCTTCGAAGCAAGCACCAAGGTATAACATGTCCTCATTTTAATAAGGTATCCTATCTACCTGTTTTATTGTTTTTAAGAGTAGGGTAAGTTTATTTTATTCCAATTTCCCAAATTCTCAATAGATGGTAATCAGCAAGTGATTACCTATGAGTCTGAAAATTTACATATTTATAGCAAAAGTGATGGTGATTAACATGGAGAACCTTCTTTTATTGATCACATTTTGCTGTCTTTTAGCAATGACAGCAAATAATATAGACAGCATTTTAAAGTGAAAGCTTGGCAAAAGTAAGTGAGGGCTGACAGGGATTTGTGTTAAAAGCACATCTATCCAGAAGTCAGACGGCACTTAATAGGATAGCTTGATTTTCAGAGGTAAAGAGCTTCAGCAACTCTGTCTGAAGCCAGTGAAAACTACCTGCATTTTCCACCCTTCAGAATCAGACAGTATGTATTTAATAGACTGGAAAACCTCTAAGAAGTTTAGTCCACCTACTTCTTAACATCTGTATAGGGGACTGACATATCATATTGTCTAAGGACTTCACAGTCATTAATTGCATTTATTAATCTCTGTAGCACTCCTGAGAAATATGAATTTACTACAATCCCTCCATTAATGAGAGTGAACTGAGGAACACACAGATTGAATTTAACCATTACAGTAAAACTCAGTGGTGAAGCAAGGAACTGAAACTATGCTATACAAACTTGAGGCTAACATTTTCTCCAGTGTTACTTCCCCAAGTGATCAGTTATTTCCTTTAAATTCGTCTGATTATTTGAAACTGCAAATGTGTTTAGAAATGAAAACACATCAGACTATCACTGCAACTTTTCTTAACTTTCAGATTTTCAGGACAGATCTCAGCTACTCTGTGGAAATTGACAGCAGGTCAGCAAGCCTGTCTGGTTCTGACACTGATCTTAACACAATTTGTCTGTACCCATGAGAAACTTAGTGTTAACATAAGCAAGAAACCAAAACAGCAGAGCTGCAGCTGGTGTTTTCTAAATGCTCAGAATGTTTAGGATGCCTATGTCACTGGTAACTAAGAATAGCATATTGTAGCTAAATGATAGCCAATGAATCTATTGTAGTAGTTAAGCAGCCAATAGTTGAGTGACATGAATGATAAACACAGCAAAGTCTATAAAATGTCTCCAAAGTTTGAAGAACCTTTTGCTTGAAACCTATTCCTGGGGTAATACTGTGTCGTGCCTGCCTCAACAACGACACTACTCGATCTTTCACTATGGTTCTTGGGTCTTCAGTTATACTAAGCTTGCTTTATGTCCTGATAACCTTATTTTTCATGAGGTAGTTCATCTTTGTTATTTTGCTTTCTTGGTACGTATGCCACTCTTTGATAAACTTGCAGGTGGCTTATAATTACTCCATTGATTTTTCTCTGTTCAAAGGTAGGCAGAGATTGGCAAAGTTAAGATGTAAAACAAGTTTGGAGTCTACAACTGTCAGTTAGTCTGGATTGTGGACTAACAGTGCCTTACTAAAAGAAAATGAACCAAACTCTCAAGAAGCACAAATCTTTGCACTTCCAGCTTTATTCTTTATCTCTCTGTGTTGTTGTTGTTGTTGTTGTTGTTGTTGTTGACAGCAATTACAGTGGGTGTAGTACAACATTATAACTAATTTAGATCTGTTTCATATTTCCCATGCTTTTGCTTTTTCTGTGTTATCTCATACTTCACTTGTTACTGTGTCACTGGAAATAGCAAAAGATTTCCTGAAAATCTGGGTATTTGATTGAGGAGCAGAAGGTAAGGTAGAAGAGAAGTACCCCAAAATTAGTTCAGCATCCTTCTATATTTGTGAAGTTCCCTATCTTTAAGCACCAATTTTGACTTTCATATAATTACACCTACATTGGAATGAAAGTTTCTGGCCTTGTTTTCCACTCTGCCCACTTTGTTCTGTTCTTTCATTAAAATCTACCCTCCCTTTCCTTTATATTCTTTGAAGTTCCATTCAATTTTTTTATGAATGCTGGTGCCTCTTCCCCTGAGCCATGTGCTTTATTTACACTATGGGGCTCAGTAGGAGCAGTGTAGCAATTGATTGGTAGTCAGTCAATAGTTCAGCAATTGGAAGGGAACTGCTGAGCACCAAATCAGTGATTTCCTCCCCACTGCTGCCTTCACAGCTGGTTACCTTTTAGTGTGTCATTACAGCTAAAGGGAGATAGAAACTGGAAACTAAATATATCTATATGTATGTTACATATAGATAAAATATCATATATTTATATGTTTACCAACTTTCCATTCCAATAAAAAAGTAGATAAAAATTTGTTTTGGCAGCACAATCACAGTCAACAAGACAGAACACAAATCACAGGGAGGGACTATATCAGATAATGAAATCCATTAACTTTCATATTGAAAACTGTTGTGAATTTTTTGCAAAGCTGTTGTTCAGCAAATGCCAAGGAACTTAAATAATGAATCTGAATCAATTCTATTGATTCTGCTATAGTTTAATTATTTTTTTAGGTTAAGAATCGGAAGAATTCAAACAAGTTTTCACTTCCATGGTTATTGTCAATATGGTCTGCATGATACAACCTACCTTGATCCTTGGTTCAGAATTTTATGAGAATCATGTCTTTCAGCAGTATAAATCCTTCAGTTAAGCCTCAGATTTCACAAAAAA
>VZRQ01010876.1:449080-524345 GCA_013397975.1 Machaerirhynchus nigripectus
AAAAAAAGAAAAAAGTCAATTTAATTTGGGCACTACAGTTAAATCTACTGAATTATTTTCAGTGAAGACAAAAGAGCACCCTCTTTGACCTTGGATATTTGATCTGTTCATTAAATGATTCTTGAAGACATCTGATTATGTCTTTTTCTTTCTGTCAGAACTAGTGTTTGACCTCAGCAAAACTTTGTGTGAATCTGAATATATTCTTGGCTACTCATGTGCTCACCTTTCAAAACTGACTTTCCTACAGAAGGGGTTCAAGTAGTGTTTATATTTATGGTTACCACTTGGCAAGAACTAATATTCACCTGGTTCATGAACACGCATCTGAATGCTGCTGCAGAAGCCCAGGATACTAAATATGATGCTGTAGATGATTGAAATATCATAGTGTGCAATTTAAAAAGCTGCCATGATCCACTAAGTCTCACCTAGAGTGTACCAGGAAGATGCCACTGATGAAGCACTGTCCCAACAGGCATTAGAGGTCAAGTCTGAAAATAAAAATTTCTTGGCAGGTGGAGTCGTGTGTGTTTAATAATGTTGAAGATATGCCTTTTCCCATAAATCTACCTCTGAGTCTTCAGTTACCATGTATTTTGTAAAGTGTGTGATCTTTCACCCAGACAGTCCACTTGCATTTGAAAAAAATGTATTTTCATTGATTTATCATCTACACTCTATTGATTTATCTATCTACACTTATGTTTCACTATTCTTCCCTTTTTTTGACGTGTTACCAAAGAAAAATAGTGATGATTCTGATTTTTTTAATATATAACATACCCTTGAGAACCCATTATTAAATTTATTTGTCAGTTAAAACTCTGGTGACAAATTATTGAAGAAATAGTTTCAAATGTTATTTTGTTCCCAGTGCAGTAATTGTTCATAAGTCTTTGTTCTGTAATGTTGCAAATATAAAACTGTTTGACTTTTTCTTCCTCATCCTAAATGTAAAAACACATTTTGAAATCTTTCCTTTACAATGTTTATAGTTCTTTTTCCCCTTCTCTTTTCCACTTTTTTTTTTCTTGAAAGGCAAATATCATTTTTCTTAACGCAAATGCTTCAATTTTAGCTCTTTGAAGTGAACAGTAAGCAAGACTTAATGATGTATTGAAGCTGAGGAAATCCCCTGATAAAAGACTGGTAATTCTGTATCTGAGTATTTCTTTAGTAGAATGATGAAAATCTCTTTAGCAATGGTGGCTCTAAGTTGAAGCTTAGATAGAAGTTATACATTTTTTTTATTATTTTTACTTTTATTTTTATTTTATTCTTTATTTTCACAGCTCTCCTCATCGTCTGCTACTTACTGCTTCCAGGAATATTGTGGTAGACTCCATGAACTTTAGTCTTATATTTGCCATTCTTATACTTTCAATTTAAGTGGTTTCATATTATTTGCATACATATTTTCACATATGAAAATCTCAGTCAAGCCTCTGTTGAGATCCTTTGCATTTTTTTTTTTTATTCAGGCAATCTACTTTTATACCTCGTTGATGCTGTTTTAATGATCAAGATATGGGCTGTTTCCCATATTCCGCTTCATTTTTGCCAGTCACGGATGTTTCAAGGAATGTGGAAAGTAAAGGAGACATCTCAAGACATCTAAATTAATAGAGTATTTCAGACATTTCTCTTTACTAGAGAGATATCATTGGTGAGATCCATGTTGATGTTGCCATTTGCAGTTTGGGTCACACATACTCAGGACAATCAATTTCTGGAATTAAATCAATTAGCGGAATTTCTAAATACAGTAAAGAGCTTTGAGGATATTTATACAAAAACTTGTCTTAAAAATGTGTTCCAGATACATCTGATCTGCCTAACTTAGCTAACTTGCAACCAGGCTTTGGATACCTAATGAAGCATGAAGTTCCCCAGGAGAGTGAGTACATGTATGCAAAGTATAGTTTTGCTTTTCAAACTATACTATGAGAACATTTTGGCTTCCATAATTACATTAAATTTTGGAGCAATATTGGTCAGAGCCTGTCAAAATTCTGCAAATACAGCATAATAAATACCTCTAGATGCAAAATTATTGAACCTAGAAATTTTTCAGTAGACATCATGCTCATGACCTTGAAGCAAAGCCTGATAATGCTTTATGACAGATGTGCATCTAGTCTGTTAGCAGATTGTGAAAGAATGGTATAAGGGGTCTTTTCCAGTACATCAGTATTCTTCCTATTAGAATGTTTTTCATAATGAAGCTTTCTTGCCCCAAATTAATTCTTTTGTTCTGTCATGGCAGTAATTAATGTTGACAGTGGATTTTTTTACTGTCTTTTCTGAATTTAAGGAGTGATTCTTTAAATGCAGTCTTTACTTGTTTAGACTAAAATATTAGGCTGAAGTTAAACACTTTGAAATGTTTTTTTTTTGAAGGGCATGTTTTCCAAACTTTTTTATAATTTTGATTATTTTAATTAATTGATTTGTTTAATTTAATTGATTAATCTAATTGATCTGGCTTAACTCTCTTCAAAATGTCTGTATTTTTTTATGTGCCTATCTAAATTCAGATAGAGGCAGTTGATGCCTTATTAATACTGAATAAGTCAGTATTAATGATTTTAGATTTATAGCCTGCATTCTTGTTTAAAGATGTAGAGCATCATATTTTCTGGGATGACAGTGCTGACTAGTACTAAGCTTCATGTCTCTTTTCAGTGACCTTGAGAACCACAACTATGCATAAATAAATTTTTTCCCACTCTGTTCTTATGAATGTTAAGAAGCTTTTCAGTAATAATAAGTATTATTTTTTCTCTTACTAGAGTATTTCTTACATGTTGTTTTCTGGCCTTTTAAAATATTTTAGTTTTGCCTCCTTATAATGAATTTTCTTTTTCTATTTTTCCCATATAGGGTTTGAAGGAACCTCCACAGGTCTATAAGACACTAAATAATTGACCATTTGAGATGTTCAGTCAGAGCTGTATTGCTAATAACTTAATAATAGGGGTTTTTTTGAGTGTGCTAATAGATTTTTTCTGGCACACATTAAGTTCCAAAAAATATCAAAAAAGTCAAGTTGTTAATTTACAGGATAAGAGACTGGCTTTTAGACTTTCACTGTCTTTCAGATTCATAACCCAATTACTAATTAAAGCTCAAAGATTTTTGGCTGGGTTTTCATTGTAACTGCTGTCAGAAAAGCAGTCCTTGGTGAAGAGTAATAAAGACATATTACCTTGGACTTCATTACTGTATAATGAGATTTCTGTTAGTTTTGATAATGGATTAACACTTTGTTTAACAATGTCCATTTACTATCCTTGAAGAGCTTTGTTGATGTTATAAAGAAATAAAACATTCTCACACTTTTAAGACATTATCAAAGCTACCCAATCTTGAATGTTGCATAGAGGTGACACCAGTGGCAAAGTAGGGAGAATGAGCTCATAAGAAGTCAATGAACACTGGACAACAGTGGGGTCCTGTTCTTACAGCATTTTTCCATTAGTAATCCAGGCAAAATAAAACGAAACACAGACAGCTGAATTTAAACAAGCTTTACACCACACTTCATTGTGGGAAAGAAAAGAAAAAGTCACTGAACCTTCTGATGACATGTGTTCTTATAAATATCACAGACTGCAATGTTTTCTTGAGGGACACTTGTGATTATTAATGAAAAATATTGTAAAAGAAATGAGATAATTAAAAATAGCATGAAAGAAAGTATGAGTTTGTAGATCGATTGATACTAAATTTAATTGGTATGAAATTATATACATACACATAAATCACAAAAATCATAAAGTGTGTTGAAACAAATGTAATAAAGGGCATATTCAGATTAGAACTTGAGGCTGTCTTGGAAACACCTTTGCAGGTTTGAAGAGATGAAAAATATTTCAGTGACAAATAAGTAAAATGTAAATCTGTTTGGTAGCTAAGGATGTAATAAAAATATGAAAAAAGTGATTAATTCTTACAAATGAGAACATAATGCTTTGGTGTTTGGTTGGTGGGTTTGGGGGGGAGTGGTTTTCTGCCCTTTCCTTTCCCTTTCCCTTCCCCTTCCCTTCCCTTTCCCTTCCCCTTCGCTTCCCCTTCCCTTCCCCTTCCCTTCCCCTTCCCTTCCCTTCCCTTCTACTGACAAGCACTTTCATCTTCTGGCTCAGTCTCTCTCTCTTGTATTGGTTATTAGAATTAACTGAGAAACTTTTAGAAGAAAAAGGATATTCAATTCTTGAAAAATACTAGTTTTAAAATCAGTCTTGTGTTATCAGTGCTTTCAGAGATTTGGGGTTTTTTCAGTTTGCAAATTCTGACTAGAGAAACAGACAAATCCATCCTAACTTGATTATTCATTCAGTGTTTAACTCACTTAAAAACACTATTTTCCTGAAATGTTTTCATGGCTGATTCAGGTAAAGGATTAAAAGAAGGTCTTCATATATCATAGTTTAAAACCCAGGATAATGAATTATGAAGTTCCAGAACAGCCAAAGGAATGTCACTTTTCGGAAGTAGCAGAGATGAAACAGAAGTAGTGTAACTTGGGGTGTACAGACCAGTGATAGGAGCTTTTCAAGGCCAGAAGAAAAACACCGTGCAAAACTGAACCTTGATTGTGATTTTTCTCAGATGAATGCTCAAGGGAATGCTCTGGGCCATTCTGAGCATCTGTTGATTTGTTTAGGGCATATATCATTATTTCTAAAGGTATAGTTTTATGTTTACAAAGAAATAAATTTCAGCACTTGAAAGGATATCTCAAAATGTCATTCTCACCTATTTCAGCCTGTTGCAAACTGTAGCATTCAGATTGTATATCCCCAAATATAATTCTACAACAGCTAAAAGTCATTCATAATCATCCTGCTAAAGATGGCATAGATTTTATAGATTAATTAATTGACTTGTCTTTTTGTTAAAGGCCATCCTGGGTAGCAAGATGAAAACAATTACCAGAAGACATAGAGTACTTTTAGCCTCACTAAGTGATAAGTATACTCTTCCTTCAAGTATGCCCTATAAAAGGGTTTCTTTTTCTCTGCTCTAAGCCAAAATGTTCTCACAGATAGGGTTTTTTTTTCCATGTAGAAAATCAAACTTATATTTCTTAAAATACATTAGAGACTGACAGAATACAAGCATTTTATTCATGCTATCTACGAAAGTCATTCCCCTTTCACTTCTAGTGCCCAAAGTTCAGTTTCCATTAGCTCTACACATGCAGAAGGACATCAGAGTTGTTCTCGTAATAGCTATACATATAAATACATACACTGAATAATACCAAAACCTAGATGGAAACTGGTAGTTTTATTCATTGTCAAGGTCAAGCACTCCAGCTGCAGAAAAGCTGAACTTTTACATAAAATCTCAACCTTATACAAACATCTGTGTTCTAACTGAACCATAAGAAAAGAATTCAGGAAATACTGATTTCTATATAATAAGTTTAGAGATTACAAGAAACAAAATCTTCCGAAGAACTCATTTTCTGTGTCTACACTACACTGTAGTTATTGATGGTACCGTATATAAGAGGTATCACGTACCTTCCACCTATAGATAAAAGGTTTGAGTATTCTCTTTCTGAAGGTGCCTTGTCCTTGCCTGCTGTCACTTATCTGAGGTGGATACTCCACACACAGTTATGTTTACCAAGGAACAACAAAGAATGTTCAGGGAGATTTATTTTCTGAGGTATTTGTCTTTCTCTTTCAGGTTTAGGTTGAAGACAGAAGATGACCTCAGAAGTTTCGAATAATTTACTCCTTTCTTACCATTGCCTTATGAGATAAAAAGCCAAGTGTAAAAAGCTACTATTAAAGCATTTACACAAGAAATGAGTTTAGGCACATAAGACTGGAATAATATTTGCAACAACTTGCATTAACTTGACAAATAAACCAGTAATAATAGTTATTATAGATGACAACAAAATAATTCACGGATGGTTTTGAAGGTTGCTATTGTTCCCAAAAGTCTCCTGGAAGTAAACACTATTTTTTGTAATTCAGTATTAAACTTCAGACATATCATGTATCTGAACAACACAAGTATTCGTGTGCAAGGGGATCATTAATCACAGGCCAAGATTTTCTCAGAAAACACTGTCTGTTTTCATGCCTCAGAGCAGCTGCCTAATCTCTACAGGTCTCTCTTATTTAATAGAAGTGAAAATTAGTTGTGATGTCCATCTCTTAAAGTATAGTGAAACTTAGGAAAACAATTTTTAAGAGAAACTAGCATATCACAACTTACATTAGCATTTAATAGCATAGCATAGAAGAGAGTAAACTTTTTACAGAACTCCAACTGGATATGACAACCAGAGGAAATGACTGTTATAAACAATGTAAAAAAACCTGATAATCAATCTCTATATCAAGGTATATATACATATACCTATATACATTTATATATGTGTACACACACACACACACACACACACACACACACACACAAATCTTTTTAAAAGCAAATTAATCAGAAATCCTTTACTTGTCATGTTTTTGATAGGAACCTCTTTGGAAACTTGTAAGGTCTATGCAAAATTGTTGAGATCATCAAAACCAGTATTTGATTTTTTTTTTCTATACATGGTGATTAGATCTGCTTTGGGAAGAATTTTAAAAATAAAAACTATTATATATTTTGCAAAAGATAAATATAACGTTATTGACTGTAAGAATGCCTTACTGCTGCCAGAAGGCCTTGTGACAGCTGTAGCATGTTTGTGTTTTGATTATTCTAGGTTGCCTTGGGGTGACTTTATGATGCTGTATCCCCTATCACCTGCTCTATGCCAGACATGAATCCGGTGCCTTCCTGTGCCTTTAAACTGGGTCCAGGAGAGGGGGAAGAGAAGCCAACCGAGTTTGTCAGATGAGGTTTTGTGTTCAAGGACGCACACGCTCCCCTGCGCTCTCACTGCGGCAGAGCAAGGAGCGCACCTTCCTGCTTTTAGCCAGCTCTCAGCTCCTTTTCTCAGGAGACAGACGGAGAGTTAAACTTCTTTTCTTCTTAGCTAGCCTGCTAGCTGAGGCTAGAAAGTTTTTTTTCCCTGGGACTGTGTTTTTTTCCCTCTTCTTCTGGAACTGTTCAGCAACATCAGAACATCAGAACATCACCGGGAGGCCCTTCACTGTGGCCCGGAGGGGCCCTCACCGAACCCCAGCTCTGGAGAGGGCAGAGCCACACCTACAAAGGACTCTGGATCTACCCAGGTCTTTCTCCACAGTGAGAGGTTTTGTTATCTAACATTATTCATTCTTTTTTTGGTGCCTGCGTGCACCCTGCTTGTTAAATAAATAGTTTTTTCACCTTCCTCCGGGAAAAATTCTTTCCAAAGCTGGTGGGGGAGGGGCTGCTGAAACCTGCCTTCTATCAGAGGACCCGTTCATTTCGGATGTTTCCTCATAATTTGTCTCAAACCAGGACATAGGTCTGTTCTTTATACATGTATGCGCATCTGAAGGGAGACATAGGATAGAAAGGGAAAAGCAGGTTTGGGGTTTTTTAAGCTGAAAGCCAGTTGGCTCAACAAAAAGTAGGAAATTTAATTCAGGAAAAATGATCATTGATATACTTATCTTGGAATTTGGAAAGAGGGGAAGCTTGTTTCCAGGTTATAAGCCATGGCTGATATGCCCTTCCACTAATACACCTTGTTTTCCTACCCCTCACTCTTGGGGTGACTTTATAATTTTGTATCCCATATCTCCCAGAAATGAATCCTGTGCCTTTCTATGCCTTTAAACTGAGCCCAAGAGGGGAGAGAAAAAAACTGAGCGGACTTTTCAAAACAGTTTGTGCTTTGCAGACACAGGGATAGCTGCTGAGGAGTGAAGGAAGCACCCTCACTGCTTTTCAGCCAGTTTTCGGCCCTGTTTTCTCCAGAGAGCGATGGAGAGTTCAGTGTTTTTCTGGGACTTCAGCTTTTCCCTTCTTCTCTTCTGGGCTGTTTCAACAACATCAGAACATCAGAACTCATGGGGAAAACTTTCCACCTTAGGCCCAGAGGGGGCCCAGCTCCCTGGACCCAGCTCCAGGGAGGGGAGAGACCACACCCACAGAAGGACTTTAAAATCTTCCCAGGTTTCTCTCCACAGCAAGAGGTTTTATTATTTAGCATTATTATTCTTTTTCTGTGTGTCTGTTAAATAGATTTTTTTCCTTTTCACTTTCCTCCAAGGAATTTCTTTCCCAAACCTGGTGGGGGAGGAGTGGCTGTAACCTGCCTTCTAAGAGAGGACATTCAAATTCGGATGTTCCTCTGACTTTTGTCTCAAACCAGGACACCCTCTCATGCCTTTCTGTAAGTGGAGGTGATGTACGGAAGAGATTTGGGCTGTAATTTTAAATGGAAGTTCAACAGTACAGAAATGAACTGTATTATTAATAATAGTTCATGTGAGGTTTTTGTTTCTTAACATTTCTGGAGGGAAAGATATTTATGTCCTTTCTTATTCTCTAGGAGTTTCTTACATTTTTCATGGCTAAGGAATCTGTAATTTAAGTTTGTGTAATAAAAGCCTGACTTTTTTCAGCCTTTTAATACCAATACCAATACCAATACTTTATGATCAGCACATAAACCATCTCAGCAGCTCAGGAAAAATTTTAAAAGGAATTAAACACAAAGTTTTTCAGTGTCATGAGGAAAGTCTTCTAAGAATTAGGCTGTGAACATAACTTTCCCAAATAATGTTGTGCTGCTTTTAATATATGTATAAAAAAAACCTCAAACCCTCGCCCAAATATTTTTATTTTTCAATAATTAGAAAATATTCCAAGCAAGGATCATGGGATTTAAATTTTTCTTCAAAACTCTTATTCTTTGTAAAGTAAAACAGGCCACGCTTAGAACAAAATTTAAGATCAAATTCATGCCAACTTTGCTGTTTATAAAGTGAAATACGAAATTGCTGAAATAAGAAACCCTCACAAAATTAACAAATGAATAAAAACTGTAAATGTTTTCAGTATTTTAAAATTACATCCTATGCCCAATGACAAGGAAAAAAACAAATGAAAAAAAATAATAATGAAATCTGAAACTGTGTATTTCTCATGACAGATGAGTTCAAGAACACTGAAACAGCAGCTATAAGCACAGAACTTCCAGGTCCTGGGAATCCTCTGTGTCTTGTGTTAATATTTACTTGCAAGTGATTTTTGTCACAGAAGGAAATGCTGTATTATGAGTTTTGTGTCTTAAACAGAATGTCAGTGTGATGCACTAATTTTGCTATATATATGGGTTCTTTTTATTTATAACACCATATTTAGCTTCTTAATAGCACTTAAAGGTGGTAGTGAAATAACAGCCTGACTTCCTGAGGTGGTAGAAGAAACACGCTAGAAACATACAAAATATATGGCTAAAAAGAAACAAAGACAACTGAAAATAGCCTTAAAACTGTAGATTTAATGCTGACATAATACCCTGCAGACAAATGCAAAAAAAATCTACTCATAATGCTCAGTGAGAAGCCATGAATGGAAATGGTTTACAAGATTAAATCAATCTTTTCAGACTTGCAATCCACGTAAGAGGAAGGTTAACAGGGAGCTTACTGTTGGAAATGGTCTTGAAGTGAAATAGAAGATCACTAATTCATTCCATTTACTAAAAGGAGCCTTCTATGTTTAACCTCAAAAATGTAGTTTCTTATTGTACTGGAGAAAAAAAATACTTTTTGAGGTTATTATCCTAATTTCAGGAGTCTCCCTGAAGAAATGAGACTTAGATGATATGTTCTTTCCTCATACTCTAACTTATTTGAGAAGCTGCTTTATTTCATAATTAGTTCAATTTTGTTTTCTAAATGTCCCCAGTCACCTAAGCTGCAGCATTAACCATTAAATTACAGTGTACAGTATATACAAGTCAACTGCTGGTGCCCATAATTGGACTTAGGTGCTTAATGGCCTAAATCCGTGTTAATAAAGTCTCTCAGACTTTGAAAGAGGATAACTTTAAAGAGAATGGTTATCAGAAGTAGGAATCAGCCCAAGCCACAGCTTTATTAGGGGTGACACTAAAAACTGAACACTTCAGATGATTGAATCACGGTGCTGGGAATGGTCCCTGACACTTTGCAATTTACTAGAATAGATGTAGCCTAAATTTATGCTTCTAGGTAGAATCCTAATAGCACCAATGTGCTCAGCATCAGAAAGTTGATACTACCTGTGGAGCAGCAGTTCTCAGAGCGCAGATATCATTTAAACCTCATTAAAAGACAGAAATAGCTCATTGGTGAGGGATTTAACTTAAGTTTGGGGAAATAGAGCTTCCAACACCTATTTTAATTTATCTGGGCTGAGATTATAGTTTATATTTCAAACCAGTGTGGCTTTATTGGTGTATTACTTTAAGTTTGGGAACTGTAAACATATTTTTTTCCAATATTTATATGTTTTCAATATAACATATTTTGCATTTGTTAGGATTCTTCATTCCACTATCTATTGGGCATTTTTTTTAATTTCATCAGAGACTGGATTACTCTATACTGTTAGAATACATTAAACCAAAAAGGAGTGGAAAAGCTATAGCCCTTAATAAATTATATCCCACTGGTAAAGGTTGAAGTAGAGGATGAAGGATGGTTGTTGGTATGAGCGGGAGCAGGGAACAGAATTCAGGACACTGAGCTCTACAGGGAGAGGTGCTACTCATAATGTTGGAAGCCCCCTTTAAGACCCCCCATGTTTTGACTGTCCCACTTCAAGTTTTCTAAACCAAAACAATTTCAAGATTAGAATCTTCAAATGAAAGAAAACACCTAATTTTCCCCCCAGGACGTCTGATTTATATTTCTTCTTTCAATGGCAGCTTCCACTTTCCAGTTTTGGTGTATTCTCACTTTGTGAGATACCGAACTTTCCCCATAAATCATACAAAGAGTGTGTAGTGATTAAGATTTACAATGATGATCCATCCCTTTTGGACCTAGACTGTCTTTTCTAAGCCAAATGACACAGAAAAGACAACAACTTTTATTACTAGGGTTATAAAGCAAAAAGTAGGTGAATCATCCATTAAGGTTGTTTATTTCTCTGCAAGAAAGAAAAAGCTTTTTAAACTTACGATCCTAATAATGGCAAAAATTAGAAAGTGTCACTATGAAAAACATTGTTCAAATACTCTATAAATTCGAAAACCAAACACATTTTTTAAGCTTATTAAAGTCAAACTTTAATTTATATGTATATACACTTTATGTTTGCACAAAGCTAGTAAAAATGGGCCCTGCTTCATCACTCTGACTTCTCGGTGCTGTGGCCATACAAAAGAAAGAAAAAAATTGTAATTTCTATTTTTAAATGTCTTGCTGTTGCTTTAATAAATACACAAAAATATGAACACCATCCTCAAGGGCTATTAAGACCTTTTTTTCCCTGACAAATTAACCTCTGAGGCAGAATTGTCATTATTTACCTAATGAGGTAACTTTCTTCAGTACAACAGGTCACACACAAGGCTGGAATACCTAGATTAAAAATAAGATAACTTCTTTTTGCTTTTAATTCAGGGTGGTCCAACTTATATCAGCTGGAGTTGTCTAAAAAAGCTGGATATACTTACAAGAACTGTGGAGAGAGCTTACAACTTTTAACAGACTAGCTCATGCTGTTAAAAAGTTGTCTGTCTTGAAATACAGACACTCTTGAAAGAATTAATTATTAAAATGAGAAGAATTCACTCTTAAAGCTTAAAAATATGCAAATGCAATTTGCAGATGAATATTCTAGATTACTTTAAATACCCTTAATTTGACCTCCATGTGAATTGTCCATTGTACTAAATATGTTTGAGCTCTCGAGGTCTACAGACAGTTGTGCTTTTGTTGGTCACGTAAACCTGTGGTCTGAAAAAACAAAACATCAGTCAGACTGACTGATGGACTCCATAAACTCAAAACAGTTTATAGAGCCTGAGAACAGTGAAAGAATGGGTGCTATGATGTGCAAATAAAGACAAGGTCAACTTCATTATATGAAACCGAATGTAATAATTGGTTTTGCTTTGATTTTCTTTTTTTAATTTTCTTTCAGAGATCATGTTTTAAATGCTCATAACTTTCATTTTCTACAAATTAATTTTGGACATAAAAATATACTCTGGATCACTGGTATATTCACATGTGTTTAGAATTTGCTGATCAAATTACAAATGTAAGTGATATGGAGAGTTTTACTTGTCACATTTCATAGTATTCTGATTTTTTTTTTACATGCTTTACTAAATAATTGTTAACCTTAATTTTACAACCTGGGTATTTAATTAGCTTTGTCTTCCTGTATGCACCAATCAATGACTGAAGACCACCTCTTCATGGTTTTGCTATGAACTAAACTCCTTTTAGGTGAATTTCTGTAGCCAAGATAATTTCAGTATATTTAAAGTTATTCATGTTTTCTAAGAATTTCTAAAATGCTGTCCAGAACTTAATAAAGCACAGACATGATCTGAAAATAGAAATATTTTATACAATTACGTAACCAATAAAAAGCAAACTAAAAATGTGGTTAGTCTGGGGTGAAGGCAAAAGACATTTTGAAGCAATCCACAGATTAGAGCAGTCCCTACAACATAAATAACAGAAAGTGTGACTGATGTAAATATTTATTAGGTCAACTCTTAAGTAAAATATTATTTTGTTTAACATAACCCATATTTCATTGATTCCAGCAGAAATTTTAATGTGCAAACATTGTAAAAAGTTATATTGTTCTGTGAACATATACGTGTAAAAATTCCTATATTCTAGTGTAAGCACTTGAGGCATAAATCCTGCTTTTCTGAACCATCTGTGAGTTGGAAGCCTACAGCTGCATAAAATGGATGATGTGAGTATCCCTTTCACTGTGTTGTAAAAAGCTTTTAGCTTTGCAGTCAAATACTAATGTAGGTACTAAGTTTAAATAAGCTTGTTAAATATCACACTCAATTTTCAAAGACTTTATGACAATAATGTGTGTTTTCAGAATATGACGTATCATGTAAGAAAAAGATTGATCTTAGAATGGGCCTTATTTTCATATAACATGACATATACAGCCTCTGCAATTCAAATTCCTCTACAGAATTATCAAAACGAGCACCCAGATAATTAAACTTTTCAATAGTGAATACTTTTTAAAAAGAAAAAGGGAAGAATGTTTAGTTCCTTGGAACTCACATCAAATATGTAAGAAACTGCCCTAAAAAGAATGAAGTAAATGCAACATAGCATTGACTGTAATAATGCTAATATTTAGTTCTTCTAAATGTAATTGAATACTGCAAATTATGATACTGTATTTCAAGATAATTCATATTTAAATCATAAACTGTTGGGAGAGCAGTTTTGTGCAGAACTCCTTTTAGGAAAAATCTCCAAATGTGTTGTAATATAGGACATCATACCGGCAAGCAGATGTGGAGCCAGCAGCTATGAAAAACAAGGTGAACAAAAAGTTAGGAGTATAAATACACCAATTAAATAATATGAAATTACACTTGATTAGCTATTATGTTTTCTTGCTGTGCCTAAAAACACACAAAGAGGTATGAAGAACACATTTTAAAATAAATATATATATATATATACATTTACATGCACACATATCCTACATCTGCATAACCTGTTATATGATGTGCTTACCCCTAAGAAGTAGTGTGTTTTCGGGAGATAAAAATTAGCTAGATTCCTCATGCATTATCTGAGTGTTTGCAGGTATTCCCAGTAGAAAGAAGAGGGAGGCTTAGATAACAGCACAAACTGATAAACTTTAAACTATTAGAAGTCTCTTTTAAGGCTGACTGCTTAATGTATCCAGTTCCTTTCCAAAGCAATTTTTTTAACAATCATATTTATTATATTTGAGACCTTTAAGACTGCAGTATTACCCTTGAAATCTCTTGGCTTTGTCATAGTCTATAAAAAAGCTTGCTTTGTTGGTTTCTGGTGGTGTGGTTTTTTTGTTTGGTGTTTGTTTGGTTTGTTTGCTTGGTTTTTTGTTTGAAGCATCAAATTTGGGGTAAATGAACTGAAATGTATTTCGTCTCATTGCAGCCAAGGACACATAGACGAACAGCTACTTTCAGACTAAGTCATCAGGATCTTTACAATGATTCACTCTTTTTCCCTCCCCAGGCACCCAAGCAAATAGAAAGGATAGTTTATTCAACCTGGTCTAAATGTGACATCTATTTACATGGCCAGACTGAGAGGCATCCTGGAGAAGAAGGTAACAGAGGTTGTAACAACCCCTGCAGTGCATTTTGGTTCAATATGTGCACTGCAAGCCAGCTGGAATGTGAGATGTTGCTCATGTGTGCTGTGGCAGTCCCTGAGACAGAAGTGTTGGTGGAAGCTGAGGGATTTAGTAGCACTTTGGCCCTTTCAACACGTGGTGTCATGCAGAGATGCTGTGCGTTGCTGAGAGACATCTTCATGGTGTGGGCATTAACATTCACTCCCACCTTCATGTGTTTCCTTTGTCCTCTCACACACAGCTGTTTGTTCTGGTGATCATCCTGATAATCTCTTTTTCTTCCTCCTTCAGTGCAGGTACATTGGTTTTGATAATAAATTATGAAGAATGTATAGCAATTCAGATGAGTTCTCATCAGCACATTCCACAGCTACATTACTACTTTCAAACTGGAGATATCTTTTTAAATGAACATGTCATGTGACATGATTCATCTTGCCTTTTTTACTGTGCTATCATTCTGGAAATGACATCATACTATGCCTTACAGTCAATTAGAGGTCTTTCTCCTGTTCAAATAAAGATAGAAAGGCATGTACGAGAAATTGTTCAACATAGCATTTGTTACTATCTTTTGATGGCATTTCTGCCATTTTAAATTTAAAATGTATTTGGCTACTTCTGCTAAAGCTATGAGGGTGGGTTTTATTTCAGCTAAATTTAGATGTCTGGGTGTAACTTTTGGGGCAATTTATCTCATCTGTTGTTGATCCTGTCTGCCTTATTTCCAAAGGTGTATATCATTGCTTCCAGAGGTAATGTGTGACGATATTAGACACAGCAGATATTATATGCAGTCAGCTGACTCCACTATAAACCAGCTTTTTCAAAGGAAGCTGAAATACTTGAGAACCTAAATCCTTATTATTTTCAGTGACACCTGTGGCAATCCAACTCTATAGCTTTAAATAAAACATTTTATGGACTTCTGTAAGATTCAGAAGCACTGGGAGCCATGAAGCAAAGTTCCCTAACATATGGTCCAGCTGACAAGTATTCACATCACAGAGCAATGATGAATTATACAAATAAAGTATCATACATCAAGAAGTAATAGTGTTATCTTTGAATGAATAATTTTCACAGGTTGTGTATTTTGTGTCCTGAAGCATTTTGTTTCCATGGAAGAACACTATGTTATATGATCTATCTACCTCAGGAAGACATACCATGTTAAAACTTGTTCTATTTTATGGTATAGACATGTCATTATATCAGGCACAATTTCAATGAAAAATTCCAAAGTTAGAATTAAGAACATAAATAGGAGTTAGATCCAGTGAAGAGTTAAGCATCTCCAGAAGGTTTTTCATCCTGTCCAAATGTATATGTCTAAGATAGGTGTGATGAATTGCCATCTGTCTCTTTCTATTCAGAGCAGATGACTAGTTCAAAGTATGTGCCAGACTGTTACATAAACAAAGACACATTAAAACAGTTTCAGGACAAGTTTAAGCTTTTGGTATCAAAATTCTCCATACGCCTAAGCTTCAGCTTCTAGACATATCGAGAAGAGATTCAGTTTCACTGCATCTAACATTATTCAGTTTTGCAAGCTAGCAACACTTTCCTCATTTCAGCTGATGGGCTTGTGATACTGGTGGAGGTGGAGGGAAAATGTTATGTGAAAGACACTAAAAGGCTCATTTGGAATGCTGTACATAACTGCTATTGAAGCTCTGGAACACTTATTTACTTGGTATCCTCCCTAAATAGTCATCTCATTTCAATAGGCAGCTCTTTGGAAATCAGGCTAAGCTTTCTTTCTCTTTCAAGTAGTTATATGGCCTGGTAAAATGGATATGCAGTAGTAGAATTGCACCATTTTGCTCTCCAAAAATATCCCCAGACCAGAAAAAAAATGTCTGGGGAAATCCCTACCATTTTTTAACTCTCATCATCAGCTAAAGAAAGCTTCATGCATCATGGATTAGGAAACCCAGGAGTGCCACTGAGTAACAAAAATCCTCCGTGGAACTTTCCTAGTATCTCTTAGCTATAAAGGAGTGGGAAAAATTGCCAGGAAGGTTTTTTCACTAGCTCAGTTCTTAAGAGGGCAGGATTCTGAAGCCCATCATAAGTTTCGTTTTATGGCACATGCTATGCTGCTTTTGTCCACCTTGTAATGCTTCAAAGGCTTCTACTTCACCTTGCATCTATGCATACATAGACTCCTACAATATGAACAAATGCATCTAAGCTACTTGCCTTAGTGACCCTTTATGGAAAATGAAAATAATGGATACAATTCCTTTCTCTCTTTTTAAAGATTAACTTTAGGGCGAGTAAATGAGACCCTCACGGTGCTTCTGTCTCTGTATTGTCTGTAAAGGGAGCTTGTTTCTTTATACATATCTGCATGTTATCTGATGAAGCCCATAAGCATTGGAGGAAGATGATTTATAAAAAAAATATTTCTTTAGTTTTAATACCTGAAGACTCTTAACTGGCATTTGTCCTTCTAATAAACTGCTTTGAACTGCCATGGACTCCCTTTACACAAACAAATTTGTTAGAAGTCCTATGAAAAGCATCATTTCAATACAAAGTATCAAGTTGATCGTTTGTTACAAGGCATGGTAGTCCACTGTATAGGCTGTTCTCTTTGATGATAGTATCCTAAGGAAAATTCAACATTGCTGATTCAGATATTACAGCTGTGAAGTAGTATCATGCCATTTTTTAGTGCTGTGAAAGGGGTTGTCTTCAAGATGAAACACAAAAGTGCAGCACTGATCACACAGAAGTACTAACACTCCAGTCATGCTCATATCAGCTAAATCATGACAGGCTGTGTTCATCCTGCTAACAAACTGCTGGAACATGACCTGCCCAAACTGTGTCATTCAAAGCAGCTGTCCCTTAGGTCACGGAATCATAGAACTGCTGGTTGTAAGGGATTGCTGCAGGTCACACAGTCCAGCTCCCACTTGAAGCAGGACCATGGACAATAATAGATCAGTGCACCTGCAAATTTATCCTACTGAGCTTTAAATACCACTCAAAAGATGAAGGTTTTCTTCAATTGCTCTGGCAATCCTGCTTCAGTTCTGCATTGCTTTTCTAATGCTGAATATTTTTCCTAAATGCCTAATCTGAACCATCCCATCCTCAGTTTTTTCTCATTCCCTTTATTCTTGTCATCATTTATTTGCTGACAGGAGTGACACTCCAGTCTGTAACTCCCTTTCAGGTAACTGCAGGTCACCTTTTGAGTCTCCTCCGGGACACTCTCACCCTTTAGTCTCCTTGTTTTCATACAGAACAAGTCCAGCTCTGTCAATGGCTGTTTTTATTTCCAAGATTGTGAATAATGGTCCAAATGATGGAGATTAATGAGATCATAAGGCTGGAAGTGACCTCATTTAGCTTGTCCAGTCTGCCCCAAGTAAGATCAATGGCATCTATACCATTCTTGACAGATTATTTCTCTAATCTAAACATCTCCAATGATGAAGTCTCTCTAGCTTATCTGGCTCGGAGACGGAGATTTCTAGTAGAATATTTTGAGAAAGATAAATTTGGCTCTTTTCTCACAGCCTTATAGTTTCAGGGATGCTGCATTTTCATGCTCTCAGCTCCAGTCAGCAATGAGGATGAGCATATCCCCTCCACAGGCATACACACTACAAATAGCACCCAGAGCCATGCCTGTGCTGTCACGCACATAGAAATACAGTGAACAACATCAGTGGCTTGATCCTGTTCCTTCCCTCCTTCAGAGCAGGGTTAAAGCTTGCTAGTGGAATATAGTCCACAGACACACGTACACACACATACATACATATATATATATATATATATATATATGCACACATACATGAACAAATGGACTTTTTCCCATATTGAGGTTTATATGGTCGAGTCAGTTGCTGGCTCCCAGACCCCAGTCTCCCCCAGCTGCTGTCATCCAGAGCTGGGTGCCTCATGCATCAACTTTCCACTCCAGGAGCTTGTTAAATAGACCTCTTCTCCTAGGAGTCAGCCCATTTGGCTGTGAGTTCTCTAGCATGTACACAGAGCCTCAGATAGGAAATGCAGACAACCCCAACATGGGAAAAGGATTTAATAAAAGTATAAAATAGACTGCAGTGAACAGGTGCAGAACTTTCCAGATGAGTATACCGACCAATCTCTTTCCCCTTTTTGGTCCTTCCCCTAAACATTTCACATGTTCTCCCGGTTCCCTTAAGACAGCTTGCAAGTTTTACATGAACTTGGGAGAAACCATGGAGAAGCATTCAAACAAAATCACGAGACTAATCCCAGAGAACTGCTGTCAGTACCAAAAAATGATGATGAATGATGAACTGAAGGGTTTTGCAGTCTTGTTTTTCAGTCTTGTTTTAGATGGCATGCCTAGAAAGGATTTTATCCCAAAGGCATTTTTCATTAATTTCTCAGCCACTGTATGATACCTGAAAAATATCAAACATTTTTTAGAGAATTTTTTCCAAACTCAGTGCTAAAAATATTTCCAAAATTTATCCTAAAAAAGTAAACCTTTATACAGAAAAATAGTGTGGAATACACTCAACTGAACTTAGTGCCAGATGAATAATAAGCTGAAGATCATAAAATCAGTGCTTTATCTTCACATTAGATTGCTTTCATTCCTGTGCAAACCTTAACTAGCTAACCAAATGATTTAACTGCTCTAATCCTTGCCTTCATTCTACTTTTCTTAATGTGCTTTCTTGTTTTTGTGATGATCATTTCGGCTGCTTACGTTCCATGCAAAATTATTATATTGGAACATCTCCAGGGCATTGAAACTTGCATTTGTACATTTTTGCACAGTATTCACATACTTGAGAGCATTTAGGCATTGTTTAAAGTAAAACTGAATGTAAATACCCAGGCATAAATTTACTAGTTTCTCTTTTAAACCAATATTAGAAATAATGTGGTGTTGTTTGTTTTGGGTTTTTTAATTGACATCCTGCTCCTACTGTTCAAAATTATTTTTCAATCAAGCACGGAGAGTGCAGAGGAAAATGAATCAAGGGAGAATATTCTGAAATGGAGCTCCATTTAGCAGATTCAGCAATAAACTCAAGGGGTTTTTATTTAGATATGGCAGACTCAATTAGCATCTCATTAGCAATAAGCTGTATAAATAGGCATGTTCAGCAAAGAGGGAAAAAAGTCAATAGTCTGCTGGCAGCCACTCAGTATCCCAGCACCAAGCTTTCAACACATAGAGAAGCTCTAATTAGAAGCTTGTCCGTGTGCATGCATCACTCATTAACTGCCTCTTTACTGAAAGGGAATAATGAATTGAGCCTTTTAATCTGACATTAATAAATTGCCACCATTTTGGGAGTATTTGAATGTAAAATGGTGATGTTCATTATCAAAATTATGTTTGATGAGTTGGGTTTGTTCTGGCTCATTGAGAAGGATAATTTTCATACTATTAGGTCTCCTTCCAAAAAACAAGTCTGGATGCTTTTGGATTACTTCATAGAACTTTAAATGAGAGTCTGGATCTCTTGAAACCAACACTATATACAGATATGATAGATGATGTAATGCAATGACATGTTTCCTTCATCTTGTAGCTACATGTGCAAGCGTAATTGAACATGGCTTGAAGGTGTGTCTTAGGGAGAAAATCACGCATCTCCTGTTTATAGCATTTCTTCTGTCCTACCTGAGTCCATCAGAAGGAATTCAGCTCTATATATATGGAAAATATCTGACAAATACCTTGGGCCTAGACAGATCATTGTCTCTTGTTCTGAGTCAATTTCATCTCTTACTAAGTTTCCTTTCAGTTGTATTGTGCCTTTTGTATGAAACAATAGACAAAATGGAGTATTATGCTTGTTTACGAATGCTTGCTTACAAATCCTTGTTTATGAAAGACACCAGTCTATGGATTTTGAACCCAATGTTGCTCACCAAACAAGGGTAAAAATTGGGTTTATCAGAGCTGCATTGTGCCACTAATGAGGATGTGCAAAGACTAATAGCTGACCTGGTCCCCTCCCTGGTACAAAGCAGCCTAATACCATAGCGCAGAGAGAGAAGCAGAAGCTGTTAGAGTTTTCCCTTTGTGAAATGCTCTCAGAAATTCTTGCCTTTGGCTCTAGTTATGTGAAGGGTATGTTTTGTGTCCTTAGTCATCCATACAGCTACCTTCATGTGTGGGTTCACATGGCTGATTAGAGAAAATTGCACTAGAGAATAAATCTGATAAAGAGCAAGTTGATAAAGCAGAACTGTTGTGGTATGCATAAAAGAACTGATAACTCTTCAGGACAGAACATATAAAGATAAATTCTATATTGCTCAAATTAAAAGCAAGCAAACTGTATTCATCTGTGACTGTAACATGGCTGTCAAAATGTGCTTACGAAACTGTTCAATAGCAAATATGAATTTTTGCCAAAGTTGTTCTACCCAACAGGCTAGGTTGGCTGCATGATGGAGAAACAGCATACCATTATCTTCCAATATTCAAAAGTCATATAAAAAGTTCATACTGACTTGTCTCAACTATCAAACTTTAAAAAGCCTTGGAGAAATATTGTTAAAATAAAATTGTCAAAATTCTTTATCTACATTTGCTCACATTTCCTCAGTGAACGGCAAATTAATCAGAATTAGAAACCATGCACACTCAAGTATGGTTATTGGAAATCATGTTTCTAGTACCATGAACACAACAGGCTATTACCAATTCATCTTCTACAACTCTTTCCTGGTTTTAACAACCTTTAACAAAAAAATAACATGGTCCTTGACCGTATTTTTCTCAATAAAATTTCCAGGCGCTACGAAAAACTGAGTAATAGCAGGTAATATTTTATTCTATACAAAGACTTCCTCCTTTTTCTTCATATGACAATGTTTATTATAGATAAAGGGTATCAAAGGTGTCTTTTTTTATATTGGTTTATGTTGTATATAGGTACATTCATAATTCCATAACACCAAATCAGATATTTTTTTCTATGCCAAAAGTTCCTCACATAAATGCATTTTGTATATAGTTGCTGCAGAAGAATTTTTGCAGAAATTATGCCTCTCTAGAAATAAGAATAGGGTTGTTTTAGGAATTAAGTATATCTGGGTTGGATAGAGAAGAAATGGCATAGAGTCTTTATTTTCCTCAGCTGTCATAAATTTATTGGGTGGTCAATGGATATTTAGTTATATAATACTGAATTTATTCAGTTGGGTAATCTGTAAGGCAGGCTCTGTAAAGCAGACTTTGGAAAATGGACTTGGAAAGAAGTGAGTTTGACACGTTTTTTTTGCCAGCTCACATCACTTTTTGTTTTTTCTTAGACTGACTTTGATACATAGATAAGAAGCTTCTTGTAGTAGGACCGTGTATGGAACAATGAACCTGACCTTCCATGGAGCTTCAATTTCACTAATTTTAACACAAACATTACATATGTTTAGCTTATAGGAATGATTTCTTAACTTAGAAAAGCTATTCAGGGAAGTTATTTAAGATCTTGTAAATCATTTAGTAGTTTAGTGCAATTTAGGATGAGGTACTGAGTAGAAACCAGTATTAACTTCATGTGGAAGTTAAATAACAGTAGTACTTGTTTTTTGTTTTACCTAAGTCAGCTAACATTCCCCCTGAGAAATATTTGGTCCTTGGACTTTCAAGGTGGAATAGGAGAAAAAGCTATAGGCCTAAATTCACAATAAGTCAATATTCTTAATTAAGATCTATTTCACTAATAGCCTGTCTAATCTTTGGCAATGCTTTATCTCACTAAAGACTCCAGCAGACATATGACGGAGGATTAAAATCAGACAGCTGAAGCAGCTACGGCCACCAGACAGTCTCCTACACTGTCCTTCTGATAGATGCTGCCACTGAGCAGAATGCCTGATGCTTTGGAAGTTTCTAAACCAGCACAGCAAAAAGAAGTAAGTTTAACTTAACATACTAAATTGAAATAACCCTACTTTATATCTAAGAGACTGAAAACTTTAGCAATGCAAGACCTGTTGCACAAGTAACTCAGACATCTGTATGTTTGAGCAGTAACATCTGTGAGAGAATGGCAAAGATGGTTAGGGTGATAACAAATTTAGCCATCTGATTTCCACCTGCTGTCATAAGTTTTTAGAGCTCGGAATGGAACACAAAGCTGATGAAACATTCTTTATGTAGAGGCCCACTCAGAAATTTATCTCTTTTCCTGTACGAATTCTGGTGTTAGATGTCTTCTGGTTGAGGAATTCTATATTCCCAATTCCGACTAGGTAATCCTGACTACATATATTTAAGAAATGTATTTGCTAATTTCCTACATAAGATCCCATGAAAATGTAGAGAGGCACTACACAGATACTGGTATAATTTTGGCTGTAATAAACAATGGCTTCTTAAAGACGTTATCTTGACATGAGCTGAGATCTGTCTTTTCTCTTGCCAGATCCAAATCCTAGAGAATTTTCCTACTGTATCAGAAAGAAGTTGGATTGGGTAAATTCAGATATGCCCTCTGTGGGTGACTAGGTTTTTTTTAAAGATGAATCGTAGTGATATTTCTGTTTGATGAATAGCACATTTACAATATACCCCATCAAAATGAAATTGCTTCTGCTGGAGAACCTTTAGAGGAACTGAACAGGAAAAATTTAGCTTTCAAAAGTGTGAATGCTTATATTTAACTTGCCATTTCTCTTCTTTTATTGACAAGGAAGACAAAGAAGCATTTCTGAGAGTGCCTACTATTTAGTCCATAGAAAACTGATTATTTTTTTAAAATCTAAGGTAAACTACTAAAATAGGTTAGATGAAAGAACTCCAGAAGTGTTTGTCTATCTTCATGAGTATTAAAACTCTAGGATGACTAGTTGAGATTTGGGCATTTATATTGTAAAGTTTAGTAGAAGAATCCTACCCTATTGTTACAAATATATCAGTTATAATGTCACCTAGTAGACGAGGCCTCCTCTACAGTCAGTAGAGTGAAGTCAGCACCTCCTTCATCTTAAAAGCTCATTGACAGATTTTTTTAGGGTAGGATACATTGTTAAACTGTCATTTCAAAGCCATCATTTATTGCCACTGTCTTGAGGGAATCTAGACAAAGAGCTGAACACACCATTTCAACTTCAGATGGCTGTTAAAGAAGATGAAACTTATCCATTCAAATTTTAGTGATTACTTTTCCATTTTTCTTCATTACTGACTATTTGAAATCCATTTCCATGATTCTTTAATAATGCTTCAAGACATCATACAGACCAGCATAAACAGATTTAACTCAGGAAGTTTGTTTCTGGCTTTTTTGCACTCTTGTCAGTTTGTGTCCAAACATGCTGCTTACAAGTGTTGTTTCTGTAAAACTGTTCAGGATTTCTTGTGTCGTTTTCCTACATTTGATGAATAATGAATGCCAACACCTTCCAGTATTTCCAAAGCTAAAATTAATTTTACTGAGTTTTTCAACTATAAGTGGCAATTACAGAATATAAACTATACACTTCTGCATATCTGAATTTATAGTACTTTTCCCATTTAAAAAGTATCAAAGAATCAGGCAAAAAACCATGTCCAATTAGAATAAAATAATCAAAATTAAGTAGAACTTAATTGAAGAGCTGAGTTTAACCTCTAGAAAATGTTTCCTAATTATAAATGTAATTATGCTGGGCTTAGGGCATAATTGTTTTCTGTTTGTTGTAGGGTGTTTTGTTGTTGGGGCTTTTCGTTGTTAGGTTTCGTTATTTGGGTTTGTTTTTTTTAATATATCCATAGTTGTACATTATAAGTCTAGAAAACAGCTGGTTTTGTAGTAACATTTTACTTCAGAAGAGAAAAAAATATATATAGCCTTCTACCTTAGGTGATGTTGGCCATTTTGCAATCAATAAATCTCTTCACTTCGTGCAAAGATCACTTTGTGATCTTTATGATGAAATATTTTTCTCAAAGAAAAATATCATATTCTAGCCATTTGTGTAGTTTAAAATTATGAACTTCTCTCCAGGTCTGTAATAATAATGTTTACACACATTTGCTATATGATACAAAGCTATTCCAGCAACATTAAAATAATTATTCCAACGAAAAATTATTCTTTCAGCTCCTTAATAGGTTTCAAAGGCAAGACTTTAGTCTTCTCCAAAAACTGGTCAAACAAACATTAGCTATATTTTGACTGGTCAGACAATAATTCTGGGTTACTTTTGGACAGAAGAAGGGAATCAGCCACAGAGCTCTCAATGAGGTGTTTGAAACCATGTGGTTTTGAGGAATATCCATGAAAATAATCAAATCTAATTGTGTTTTCAGAATTAGAAGGAGTTTGGAGCGCTTTTTAGGCAATTAGAGCTACAGTACAAAGACCCTGTGAACATCCATTACAGGTGATGTCATATAGCCTCATAACACAATATTCATCTCCATACATTAAGAATTTGCATTGCAATAGTTAAAGCTTAAGGTAACAGATTTAGGAAAACAATTGCAAAATACATATCTGAAAGGAACATCATTCAGATATCTTCTGAATCAGTTCACATTTTGCTGTTTGTCCAAACTAAGCTTCATTCAGCACATTGGTGCTTACTTGATTCTCTGTTAGATATTGGCCAAGCTACTGAACTCTGCAATCAGACAAACTAGGAATAAATGGAATATACCTGCAACAGTGAATTGCACAAAATGAGAAATTGGCATGCCTATACTGTTAGTTTGTTAGAGAGATCCCTGGGTTTGGGTGATGTGAATTAGAACTATACAAACATTTCCCAAGTCTAATTTGGGAATTAATAAGGATGATTAGGCAGGGAACATTTCATAAAAGTTACTTGGATGATCCACTTTTGTGGCAGTGATCAGCCGCCTGGCCTGCGGGTCACCCCAAAACCCAGAAACAGGTGCATTGGCAGACCTGGCCACCGCCCCAGACTCCCTCATTTAGAGAGACCTATTCCTCTTTGCCCAAGGAGGCATGGCCTCTCTGATGCTTACATGAGAGATGTTTTGCCTTTGTAATCAGTCCCTGTACCTTTGATGCACCCCAAATTAAGGATGTGTCATGTACCCCACAATTCCCCTTGTTACTCATGTAAATCCCCAAGGTTTCCTCCACTCCCAGCTGATGCATATGCGATACCGGTCTAGAAAGTTCTGAGTTCCTCGGTAGATGGTTGGTTGTGGTTATCAGCTACACCCCTCTGTTGCTCCTATTGGGGTACCCTCTATGTCAATCCCTTTCCCTCCGACCCAGCATTGGGAGATTCCTATGCAATCCCTCCCCTTTGTCCCCCCTTAAAGGTGGTGCTCCGCCCTCCCCCCGGGCTCTTTGTGTTCCCCTCTCCCTCGTGTTAGCTTCCCTGCGCTTCTCAAATAAACCCTTCCTGCTTGCACCCCCCACGAAGAGTCCCTCTTTGTTCCTGTCTCCGAAGCGCCTTTTCCACCGAGCCCTCGTCGCACCCTTGGTGTGTTTGCAGCCAGGGCTCCGCTCTCGAGCCCGGTCTCGCAGCCACAGCCCAGCGGGGATCAGCCGCGGTGCCCCTTCAACGAGGCGCCCTGACGGGCAGGGGCCACACCACGGCACACTTTGTTTTGGCTAGTAAAAGTGTTCAATAATGTGAAAGTTGACAAAGCATGCCAGCTTGGCTGCACAAACCCTAGCTTGTGTCAGTTTACTAATGTATATTTCCTCTATGTGGTCTGAGGAACTGAGGGGTTTAATAATCTGAGATAACCCTAAGAATACCCAGCAAAGTGCTCCTGGGAACAAAGAGAGAGAGAGGGAAGAATAGAAAAAGAGGAAGACAGAAGTGCAGTGGGAAGGAGAAAAGAGTGCAACATACCTTCTTTGGCAATCATGGATTTTTAAAATGGCTCAGCTAGCTATGAAACTTCAGCTAAGAACAGATTTTTACAGTGAAAGTTGGGGTTGCTAAATTTGGTAATTTTATATTTAACTTTTATAATGTATACTTATTTAACAAGATGCGTCCAGGAAAAGAAAATGGAAATGAAGATTTCCATTCTAATTATAGTCTATAAGAAGTATTTAAGGAACAGGGAGCTTTGCTTACTCAGTGGCTCTTGGTCTATTTTTTTTTAAATAAGGTCAAGCAATTGGGCTGAAAAATTTTTTATAACAAAAAGGTATCCCAACCACCTTACTAAAATGTCTTCTCTGTGCTTCTGCTCTTCAATCACCTGATGCACATATATCCTAGTCCTAAGAATGTTAAGTGTCCCTGTGCCTCCTTGAGAAACAGAATTTACACAATGCATGGACACGTAAGACAATCAGGCCCAGGAGGAGGTAAGTCAGCAGATATCAGATTAGTCTGGAAGAGAGGAGGACAAAGCTTGCACATAAATGTGCCATGTTTTCTGACCCCAGGAGCAGTTTTGCTGTCCTGGGACAACCCAGACTTGCTGTAGTTGTCTCATGGAAAAATGGAAGGGCCAACAAATTTCTGGTGCAGGAGGGAGACAGAGCAGTGCACGGACAATCGTCTTGTTCCCATGCAGGAGTGTTGCAATTCAGGACCACAATAAGGGAAGGGTAGGGGAAGGCAAGGCAGTCTGAGGCCTAGAAAATATCAATGCTCTGAGGATTTAGGATCCACATTGCCAAAATCAAATATGGATATGCTGACACTGGACCTCACATACAAAGAATGTTCGGCTTCCTGGGCCAAAGACTTTCTCTGGCTGTGTTGTTCCTGTACCACACAAATGGTAAATTCCTGAACCTGGCTAATCAGACACAGCTCTTACAGTCATGCAATACTGGTATTTTAATTTTTTTCTATTCTTAAGAGAATAATGAGGGTGCCAGTGTTTAGTCAGTTCCTCTGACACCTGGGTTTTTGGTTTTTTTTTTATTCTCGTAGTTTATCTTTTAGGCTAGTTTAACCAAATGGGAAGAACAGACAGTCCTGTTTCATTTTGTGCCTTTGTAACCAGGCCTGTCAAGGTGACAATGTGAAAACATGAAAAAAAGACCTTCTGTCACCCTAGACAACTTATACCCTATACTCAAAAAATTTGGAAGTTAGTGATTGAATTCAGAATAAATTTAGAAAAATAGATTTCAGTTAGAGGAAATGATGTTGTCATACAAGTCTAGAAATAGCTAAACTCACTGGGTAACCACCAAACCAGTTAATTTTATTGCAGCTGTGACAGTTGCACACATTAAAAAGAAAGGACTATACAGTTTGAGCATTTCCAAACTGTGAAGAAAACACATTTTGAAAAAGGGTAATCAGGCAAATTTCAAACAATTTTCACTGTCATAGAAAAGATGTCTTTAATGAATTATTGAAGTTCTAACTAGGCAACAGTCCTTTTATAAGCTTTCAGTTAAAATATATTAAATGGTTGGAATGACAATGCTTTAGAAAGACTCTGTAAAAAGTGAGGGAAAGACTTCAGTGAGGAACTTGCCACAGTCAAGTAATATACTCCTCAATCTCATTTCTAAAGAGACTCATCTTTCTTTGAAGTTTTCTATTGTCATTCAGGTCCAGAACTCACATTTACTTTCAAGTCAGGACAAATGAGGGAATCTTTTTTTATGAAAAAGAGCAAAAAGAATGTCTGGTACAGAGTGTAAGGACTAACACTTTGGAATGCTTTTTAAACTTTATTTCTCCAGCTTCTGAAAAAGAATCTTATATTTTCTACCTGGAGGCTGAGATTCATTACACTAACTTTAGCAAACTGCAAGTCAGAAAATTGGTCTATGCCTCTTCTAATAAAGACATAAATTTGGGGAAGTATTTATCTTACTTATCTTAAACAGCTGGTTATAATGGAATTAATTTCCTTATAAAGTGCCAGTGTTTATCTTTTGGATGCTTTCTTCTCCTAAACCTTTACAGCTCTTGTGATTCTAATGCATTCTTTTTTCACTTAATGGTATTCAAGAGTTTAGAATAATGAAAAGTATAATTATAAACCATTTATACTATTAATAAATCTGCAAAGTAAAATTTTCCATTGTACACATAAAAAAGGTATATTTCACATATATGTGTGTACCATTTAATTGGAAAATAAATTTTATGCTGTCCTTGGCATTCACTTAGCTGGCCTTGTACACACAAATTGGTTTGGGGATTGCTCATACACATATTTATTCAGAAGAAGGGTTTACAGCATCTTTGTGCATTTCTCACAATTTAATTGATAGCTAATCTTGTTTTAGTAAGAACAACAATAAAATAATAACATATTTTCCCTTTTCCTGAGTATAACCAGTTGCCACCGAGTGAAATTGGGAGGGAGGGAAAGTTATAGAGTATAAAAACATGGTAAATGTCTTCACAAATCTATTCAACCAAATTAATTCTTACGTTGCATAATATTAACCTTAAAATTGTCTCGCTTAATGTAAAGAACCTCAAGTAATCCCACAAAATAGAAAGTTTATGTGATTATAGTAAGAAAATGGAATGCAGACTCAATGCCTTTATCTTGTCAGCAATTACTAGGACCATATTTTATATTGCTTGGGTTATTTCAATGAGAATTCTAAACCATACAGTTCAGAAAACAACCTTTCCATGTTAAATAAAAAAAAAATAAAAAAAAATGTTTTGTGGCTTATTTAACTTCCTCAGTAAAGAACTTTCAAAACATTTTTGACAGGTTTGAAGATGCCTTGGAATGGACATCTGTTTTCCCCAAACTGCTAAAATATTCTTGTATTTGCACAGTTGAAATGCATTTATTTTCCTTCGATGCTTTCTTCATTAAAAAGAAGGAAAAAAATAAAGGTAATGCAACAATAGTGGTAGCCTTTTATTTCAGGTGTTATTAAGTCCATATGTTACCATATCTTTTCCCACACACTTATACTGAATTATTTGTGTTCCCTCAATTTTTGACATTTATCCTCAGAAAGTCATGATAAAGTATTGAAATAAAAATTCATTTGTTGTACTAGGATGTAAAGAAAAAGTTACTTTCAAAAGCTGTATGGGAAGCTTTTGATAGAAAATGACTTAAGTACAAACTCTTTGCTGGAATCCTTTCAACAGTGCCATAATGTGTTTCAAAATGTTCTTCTCTTTATCTTGTAAGATTTAATTTCTTCTGAGACTGTTCCTGCATGCATGCTTTTAAGAAAACATCCTTAAAAGAATAAGAATTCATATTTTATTGGAACTGTCTCCAATGGGATTCAGCTGCAGGTTAAGAAGCTCAGCTTTGTGTGTCTGCACATAGGTGTACTGTGTGCCTACCACTCTCTGCAGTGGAGGTGTCATAAGTACAGTGAATGGGGCTTGGAAAATAATTAATCTTATTATAAAGGAGACTATTAGAGTAATTAGTTAGTGCTAAACGTTTATTTAGTGCTTCCTATGATGTTGTGAGTTTTCCAGGATATTCACATAGCACTCACAGATGTAAAAGAGATCACAGGACACCAAAAGCCTCTAGGAATATCAAGTAGAAATTAAATTGGTTGTCCAAGACCAACTAAAATTACACCAATATTGTGGTTTCACCCAAGACAACAACCAAGTACCACACAACCACCCTCTCACTCCCCTGCCAGCAGGATCAGGGAGAGAAGTGGAAGGGTAAAAAACAGAAAATTTTTGGGCTGAGATAAGGACAGTTTATGGGGAAAGCAAAAGCTACACACACAAACAAAGGAAAACAAGCAATTAATTCTCTGCGTCCCATGGTCAGGCAGGTGTTCAGCCATCTCCAGGAGAGCCAGGCCATTCATGCATAACAGTGACTTGAGAAGACAAATGGCATCACTCCAAATATCCCCCCCTTCTTCCCTCTCCCCCCAGCTTTCAATTCTAAGCATGACGTCTTATGGTCTGGAATTTTCCTTCTGTCATTTTGGGTCACCTGTCCTGGCTGTGTGTCCCAACCTCCCCTGCATCCCCAGCTTCCTCACCAGTGTGGCAGTATGAAAAGCAGAAAAGGCCTTGGCTCTGTGCAAGCCCTGCTCAGCAATGACAAAAACATCTCTATATTATCAACCCTATGTTCAGCACAAATCCAAAACACAGCCCCATACCAGGCACTTGAAGAAAATTAATGCTACCCCAGCCAAACCCAGCACAACTAAATGCTTATTTTAGGAAATGAATCATATCTTTGATGGAGGACAGCTGAATATCCATTCTAGGCCATGAGCGACTTTTGATTCAAAGTGCAATCCAGCTGTCAATTCAAAAGCATAAATTTCCATTTGAAATGTCCTCCAATAAGACACCTACATTCCATGGGCGTTGAGCTGTATCTGCCAGTCCTGTGTAGACTCACACGTGCTTTGCACAGATAATAGGTGATTACATATAAACATTTCTATTTGGTTGCCTTTATATTGAACCGAATCCTACCACAGACACTTAAAGTGTGTCGAGAAATCTATACTCTCCTGTATCTGTCCTTCTTTCTCTGTTCCCCTCAGTCCTAAAGTATCAAATTGTCTGAACAAATCTAGATGAAACATCTGAGCTATCAGAATGTAATTAACTCTAAAGTCTACAGGGATCAATGTCTTGCTTCCTAATGAGAGTACATAAGGACACTGAATAATAGGAAGTTTTTCAACTTTGTTCAAGTAGGCTTAATTTCAGCAATCTGTCATTTGCCTTTCCTCTAACTCCTCTTTTGAATGGTTTTGTCGAGGTAAATCTGCTTACTTATTTTTTCTTAGAAAAATTGTCAAAACTCACTATCCTTTATAGCCTATAAAACTGACCTATGCTTACCGTTTTTTATTTAGTTATGACCTGTAACATATTTTAAAGATATATATTAAATATTTAGAGGTAAATTTTTAGACCTTTGTTTGATTTTAATGCAAATTTATGATCCATTTGAAAGCAGATTAATTCAAATTAAGCTCATGAAATTAGGAAAATATGTCTAATTTGAATCACATCTTTAAATTTCATTGTTTTTAAAAAAACATATATGTATATTGTGTTATTCTGGATGTAATTTCAAAGTGTAATTTCCACTGAACACAGAAAAATAATCTCCTAATGTCTTCCTGCTTCCAAGTTTATATTCTTTTGTGTGAGCCTTTTCATTGAAAAAAAAAATGTATGCAGATGAGTAATTTTATTGGCTTGGTATGAATAATTTCAGGCTTAAGGTCTTAGACTAAATTGCAGATGCAGGTTCACAGAAGTAAGTGATTGGAATAGATCTGAAGCCTCATCTGGAAACTATTGAATAAATATGAATTGAAAATTGTACCAAGAATTCAGGGTGGGAGAACATGCAGAGCATGGGTGAAGTGCATCCTTGCTCTGCTCATGCTCCCTGTATTTCTGTGGGAAAGCATCCGATGCTCACTGCTGCATTCATTTAAATGAAGAAAGGGAATTTAAAGATCCATGTGCTGTAAATTTTCTTTGAAAAAATATGGTGTCTCAAATATGATGCATGTATTTATTGTTGTTAAGAGTTCATGTTCTACTTAAGAATAGTTTCATTATTTATTCAAAGCATTTCTGAAGTCATAATTTTTTATGTAAAAAATAGTGTATATCTGTTTCCCACCTAATCACATATTTAATTATATATATATATAATGTTTATATATCTATGTATGTATCTCAGTATAACAGTCTTCCTAAGTTCACCTTCAGAAGAATCTGTAAATATAATTCAGATTCTAAATGTCTTTTACACTGTTTGTAAAACAACTTCTCTCCTTTTTCCTGTCAGTCTGACAATTTATGTTCACTGTTTAATAATATTTTAGGTTGCCCTTGTGATCTATTCAGAATTGAATTTACTTCATTTCTACAGAGCAGTTATCACAACAGACATTAAAGATATCGTGCATATTTTTAAAAAGTTTAGTACAGCATATCTACATTCTCTGAAATAATTGTGAAAATTTGAGCTTTGTCTCTTTAGTTGTTGGGCATTTAAATTTTAGTCATCCCAGTCTACACATAATCACCTTAGGCTCCCTTTAAAATCAATGAGGGAATAAAATCAGCTCAAAAGGTGGTTCATTTGACCTTGTTCAAATCCTTTTTTCAGGAAGATATCAATCTTTCTTTGGAAGTGCCAATTTCTCTCAATTAACCATAGGAAGAGTTAGTGTGATTAGCTCACAGGCATATGTCTACTTCCAGTCATCCCAACCCCAGTTTAGCTGTCTAATGCAATTTATTTTTTTACTCATGCATTTCCCTTTAGTATTCAAAGGTTCACACTTTTTTTGCTGTGAATTACAATTCAATAAAAAAGTCCTTTAAGAGGTATTCCACAGGCACATTGAATATATTAAGAATTACAAAGAACCCTACCTGTCTTATCAGACAAATAATTTAACTCATTTGCCCATTGTGCTGCAGTTGGTGAAAAGAAATTACATATCTGCACGGTAAATTGACATTCTTAATGTTTTTGTATGTTTGTGCTAAAACAGCCAATTTAAAAAGAATAATGTATGTTCATTTCTTTTACTAAGCAAGAAGAACTATGCAGCTCTTTCAGGACTATTCTATTGGTCTTTAGGCTGCCAGTTGTATTGATGTATGCTTCTTCTAATAGCTCTCATATATTCCAGTCTTCTCCTTTTTTACTGTTGCTGTTGATGAAGAAATTATGTTCCATGTACACATTCTATGTGTATATTCTGTGTATTCCATTTTCCCTTTTCACACTTACAAATTCTGTATATTTTTGAAATGCTGGTAGTACATTAACTTGTACATCAGCAGGAGGTACTGCAGAGACAAGCAGCAAGGAAAAGACAGCTTCTGCTTCCCACTGCTGCTTCTCTGAGCCATTCTTCCCTTAAGTAATTTAATAAGTGTTCCATTAAGAAGTGGATGCCCATGATTCCCTGCTGTAAGATATAGCACACAAAGCTTCAAACAAGGCTCATAATGATTTTGGGTCTCTGTGCAATACTATAATTTCTCATACATCATTTTTAATTTTTTTTTAATACAAGAAAAGACAAGGACAGAAAAAGTGCTTTTTAGAAGAGTAGTGCAGCAGAAATTTTTTTATAAAACTTGTATTTTATCTGGCATGAATTGCATCTTTGAAACAAAAGTGTCACAGTCACCAATCACCCTAAAACATTATTAGAAATCTCTTGATTTGTTCTCAGTTGTGCCTCTAAGGTTTCATTTGAGCTTTGAAACTTTATCTGTTCAGTGACACCTTTTTCAGAACATTCTGATTGTCAAAGGAGTACACAGATTTGATTTAATTTATCGTTTATTTTTATAAGTGGTTTTTCTTTGTAGAATTTTATTAGTAAATCACCTCCAAGAGTGATACATAGACATACTGAAATTGAAACTCTCCAAGATTTTATCCATTTAATAGCAAGACATTTATTTTTACACTAGGTTGTCTAAGAATACTTATTAGCTCTGCTGATGAAACAGTGCAAAATATTTATCTCTTGCTATCATATTGAAGAAAAGAACCCTGTATATTTAAACATGAGATGATTCATTTCCTCCTTCTCTCATTAATTAATATATGTTTTATTACTATATGAAAAAGTAGAGGGAGTCTAAATTGACAAAAGAATGTTGTTTCTTTACTTCCCACCCTTAAAAACACAAGAGCTGTAGAAGGATAAAAATTCCCTTTGGAAACTCCATAGGTGAATTTTTTTTAAGATAAACCTGTGACTGCATGAATTATAGTCTTGACAGATTATCTTGTGCAATATGTGCAATACTATAGCTTTATTAATTAATTCTTCATTTATTCCTTGAGCTGAGCAATCTCATCATTACAAATGTACCTTAGTATTCTGTTTAAATAGATTAGAAGCTACAGATAAGAAAAGAATTATGGGAGGGAAGAAAAAAAGAAAAAAAAGCTTAAACTTGATTTTCCAGTAACAGAACAGGAGAAATAAGGTTTTTCTCTGCATTAGAAAGACTTTGTGTACTCCAATAAAGACCAACAACCTGAAAAGTGTTAAGTCTTGTATTTTTAAAGGGGATGGATGCTCCCAGACTAATGTTAGACCACTGAATTAAGGAAAGCTACTTCAACTGTCCAAGTGCCTGCCAGGGACCAGTCTCACAATTTAATTGTCCAGTTGATGCAGTTCCAGTGCTTGGACACCTGCCCCGGCACTCTGTAGCTAATATATGAGCTGCCGAAACACCTCTCCATGCTTCCACGAGAGGAACAATGCTTTGTACCTGTCAGAGAAATTCCTTTTCAAAATCCAACCTCCTAATCTCTTGTGGTGACTGTTTTCAGGTTGACAGAAGAAATTATCTGTGTATATGGAAAGCATATCTCAGAATATAGGATTCAGAGATGCTACCATATACTATTTGATTCAGTGTAACTTGATCACAATTATGCCTCCCCCAACCATATCTTTCTGCTCCCCCAAATGACCAGATAGGCTTACTTATAACTCAGGGTTGGATGTCTTGGGAGGGTTGTGTCAGATTTTGGTTTTATTTTTCCTTTCTTTGTTTCACTAATCAAAGCCTCTGGTCGCCTGAAACTAACTCTTAATAAGTGGTTTTTTTGCATTTCCCACTCATCTTGGATTTATAAATTGTTAAGTTCTTTGGATATGTGCAGACCCTTTCAACCCAGACACAGTTGTCTGTACCTCTACTGCAAGGACATTTCTATTGTGCCACTAGTAGCTGTTAAACAGCCACACACTACAAGCCTGGTACAATATATTAAGGGAAATTGGTGCCAGTTGTTTTCTTACCCTGGGTTTGGAATTGCAGCAATTTGGGTGCTGCCTGGTGAGCAATGGGGTTCTTCCTGCAGTGGTGCAATCAGACAGATGTGGGCAAGATTAGTAAATCCGCCCCCTATATCTAAGCCAAGTTACCTCATCTTGAGATAACTCTTAGTTTTGGGGAGAAAATGAAGAATAAATCACTTCTAAGTAGTAATGCTTAAATGTGGTGTGTCTCAGAATGTGAAAATGTCAACTTGAAACCCTGGAGATGGATAATGACATGATGTTTGTAGTATGGGCCATTAAACTCATCATAGAAATTCAGCTAGAGGTGACACAGAGCAATTGTTGTGCTGTATTTATTTCATCACTGTGATGGACAGACAAAACACTCCGTAACTGTGGTTTTATAGCTCTGTAGTAAAACAACTTTTCCTTTTTGAATGTAAACCAGTAAAAAAAAAACTAATAAAAAAATAAAATCAAACTTTAAAAATAAAGTTTAAAAAAATTATAAAATTTATTTATAAAATAAATAAAAACATAAAAGGATCTTATTTTGAGATATTTTCTATGTTCTGTTTCCTATGGTTCCCATATCAACTATTATAATGTTCCTGAAGTCTTTCTGTGGCATTTAATTGGGAAAAATGTTCAAAAGCTGTTTGCACTGCTTTGAGATGACACATCTCTACTGAATTATGTGTACAGTGTACTATTCAAGTATCACACATAAGCTTTTAACACTGTACTGGACAGACATCCAGAAAGACATTGAGGTGCTGGAGAGTGTTCAGAGAAGGGCAGCAAAGCCGGTGGAGGGTCTAGTGAGTAAATCCTTTGAGGAGCAGCTGAGGGAGCTGGGGTTGTTTGGCCTGGAGAAAAGGAGGTTCTGGGGTGACCTTATTATTCTCTGCCACTAGCCAAAAGAAGCTGTAGCCAGGTGGGGATCAGACTTGAACATGATGATCTTGGAGGTCTTTTCCAGCCCAAATGATTCGGTGATTCTGTGACAGAAAAATTATGGAGGAGAACAATACAATTCTTTCCCTTGAAATGGCTTGTCCATTCTTTAGTTCCTTTAACTCAGGTTGTGTGCCTCGAACACATGGATTCCTGATTGAGGTTTACAAAGTCTGAACTAATGGACATGTTTTCATTTCTCTTAGAGGACACTGGGAACTATGAATGTCTTATTAAAGCTTTTTCTGTGACAAGTCTTTTTGACAAAAGCTTCAAAATGGCAGAAAATATGGACATAAACATACTATGCATGATGTCTATAAAAAACCAGTAGCTTAATGAGAATTTTAAGATGATAACTTTTACACAGTGAATTCATATCCTAGGATGCAATTTTTAAATTTAAGTTTCCCTGAGATGCTTAGCTAAGCTCAAAACATTTTATAATGGCAGATCTGTTGTCTAGAAAGGGAGGAGTTAGATAAAATTTTATGCAATATTTTTACAGAGAGAGCATTAGGCTATATTGACAGCTCTTTAAACCTGACATATTTAAAGAGCATTCTACTTGCATTCTCATAAACAACTATTGTCAGCCAAAGTTTGAATATATCCCCTCGCTTTAAATTGGAAAGAAGAAGATAGAGTTGAGGGAAAAGTGAAAGAATGTTCAAATATTTAATTTTTAGTCAGCAATGACTTGTTAACCTCCAGGTTTATTTGGGGACTTTTTGAGAAACAATATTCTGTAAATTAAAAACTTTTGAGCTGGAACGTTGGCTTCACTCAGATAAAGCTTATTTTCATTTTAAGACTTTCTCAGTTTTGAAGTGGAGTCAGAGGTTTCAAACAAACAGCTAGTTCTTGTACAGAGATAACAAGTCCAAATAAAATGGTGTTTACCTGGAAACTCTTTGGAAGTGAGAAAAGTTTGGAAATGACAGAAGCTGGGTTATATTCTCTAACTACAAGAATCAGTTTGAAGAAGTAGTCTTATCAAATATTGGGAAAAGAGGTTTGCTAATCTTAAGACTGTTAATGGAAACTGTTCAGGTGATGGAAGAAAAGTCAGCAATTTAAAGGAATGGCATATTATTACCATTTACTAAGTACTCATTAAAAATTGATATGGGGAAGGATCTGGAGCACAAATCTGATGAGGAGCAGCAAAGATGGTGGAGATCTTTAGCCTTGAAAAAAGGAGACTCTGGGTGGGGTCTTCTTACTCTCCACAACTGCCTGAAAGAAGGTTGTAGCCAGGTGGGAATCAGTCTCTTCTCCCACGTAAAAAGTGATAGGATGAGAGGAAGCGGCCTCAAGCTGAGCCATGGGAGGTTTAGATTGGACGCTAGGAATAACTTCTTCATGCCAAGGGTTTTCAGGAACTGGAACAGGCTGCCCAGAGAACTGAGTGATCCACCAGCCCTGGAGGTATCTTAAAGATGTATAGGTGGCACTTAAGGACATGAGCTGTCTTGTGGACCTTGGCTGGGGTCCCAAGGTTTTACTAATTACCTCCATGTTGTTTATTCCCCGAAAGCAGGTATGCAGTCTGACTTCCATGTTGGGATGTCATTTCCCATGTGAAAATAAATGCTCTGTGGATCAAGTGGTATATTATAACTGTAAGTTTGTAGTTACATGATGTAAAAGGTACTACCTGGGACATGGTACAGCTGTGCAAAGTCCTCTGTAAACTGGAGAAGTAGAGGCACCCTGTGACAAGCAGTACTCATGAGCCAACCTCTCCCGCTGATCTCTTTCATTTCATTCATTTCGAATTTGACCATTATGAATGCATCTGTACGATTGTGTCCTGGCCCAGAGGCCCATATCACTGACTTACAACATCCATCTGCTGCTGACCTCACTGTTTGTATTCATGGAGAAACTTGGATGAGAAGGAGAATAGAGGAGGGGACAGTATTGACAGCACACTGAGTTTTGTCCCTGTTTGTAGTAGGGATAAGAACAAACACAAGCAATTTGTGATGTCTTTCTCATTCACAGTCCTTTTAAGATACCTCAGCAAATCTTGCAACTACCAGGCAGGCACTGACCTAATCAATAGAAAATGGATTTTCAAGACACACACTTAGGCAGGGTCACCAGTCATCATGTCCATGAAACAGACAGTGTGATAATGACTTTCCTTTACTGATCTTGTTTTATTTCCTTCTTCTAAACTGGAAGCTTCTGAATAGTTATCTTTATTTTCAGGGTTCTGTTCAGTTCTGTTATATTCTTTATCATAGCATCCACAAGAAAAAAAAATATTTTATAACTCCCTAGCTTTCTAGGAAATGGACTAACCAAATTGGTTGTTCTCAAAAAACATACTGTAAACATACAAAGGAACCTACCTAAATGATGAAAACAACTTCTGTGAAACAAGAGGTGAATAAGGAGGGCATGTGGCAAAGAGAGATAAAAATTTAATTACCTGAAAAATTAAGTGGCTACTGCTTGTCTGCTACTTAACCTAAAACACTACAGTAGGCATCACAAGAAAAAACTCAAGCAGTTTTACCAAAATATCCCAAAGGTTTTATTATCCAATTTATAATAAAACTGTAGCAATCAATGCCACATGATGTTGTGGATTCCACAAGTTTTAAGAGCTTATATTTAAAAAATAATAAGGAAAGAGAAAACCCATAAAAGTCTGTTTAAATTTCAGATCAAGCTCTGGTTGAGGAGGTCCTTTTAAGATGCAGGGTTTACAAAAAAAGATAGATGTTCTATATTTGGAATATGAAGGGAAATTATCACTTGCCTTGCATTTAACCAAAATACTTCCTTTTATTCCTGGGTATACTGGTCCCATCTCTTGCTGTATCTCAGCACATACTTTCCTATACTTTCTCAGTAGCCAGGAAGTGTCCCCCTCCCACAGGCAGGTGAAGCTCAGTGTTCTGTGGCCTCAGCTCATTCAAAAATTATTCCCAGATCCCACTGAAATCCAATTTGAGATATCTAGATATTTCAAGATATTAGATGAATACTAAACTGGAGAATATTTTAGGAGGAGAAAACTCTTGATGTTACTTTTTTCCAGTCAACAAACTGAAGGAGTTCTTACTTTGGCATTTGTCTCACTGGAACATAGTCAGCCCTCAAACACTTTTTATTAAATAATCCCTGCCCAAGCTCTTGTTAAATGTGAGATTTAAGCCAAGCTGTCTTCCATGATGACAGTCTAAGCCACTTGTGGAAAGTGAAAAGTTCATTAGTAAGTGAACATAGTGAAAAGGGCAAGGGAGATGGAAAACCAGAAAAATCTGAAATGACAAGGTTGCGCCAGTACTTTGTTCTGCTCTGCAGTCCTGTCTAGTATCTCTGTACTGATATTACTCTGCTGCAAACAGGTATCACTGTGGAGCAAGACCAATTCCAAGTGTTCAAAAAGAAGCTGATGTATCTTCCCATTTGACTTCTTTTGACACATTTTAAGTGTATACTTTACTATTAATCTTTCTCTGACTCAAATTGGATTCCCTAATTTGGAAGAAAAAAGAAGAGAATACTCTTCTGAACCACTCAGAAGGTCTGTATATACCTTAAGTAAGTTTGCTGTAGAAAGACTTTGTCATTAAATGAGTCTTGGGATCTACAATTCCACTATAAAGAGTGCTGTATTCTACTGGATACAGTTTTGAATGTTAAATTCAAACCTGGGTAAAATAGTTATCTGACTGGAATAAGTAAGCGAAGTTCAAAGCATAAGAAAGATAGAACTTCATGCAATACTCACTAGGTCTAATTCAGTTTCCAGGCAAGATTGTGTGTCTGTCAATACTTGTAAATGCACGTAGATTGTAGATTATGTCTGCCTGTTGAGAAATACAAGGAGCAATTTTTCCTTATTCTATTCAATTGGAAAATATGTTCTATGCTATAGAGGCAGATTTTCAGCATGATGTAGGAACCACATACCTCAGTCCCTTCCTTTCCTATAATAATAACAATAATAATAACAATTGAAATGTTAGTACCTTATGCCGAGATATATAAATCTTCAATAAGAAACTATATTGTGTTTCCTACTAAAGCAGTTTTGGTTGGTTTGTTTTTTCCATCTTTAAGGGATATCGAAAATTTTGTATTACAATATAAATATCAGCTCTGTAAATATGTGGTTGAAATGCTAAAACCTATATGCTTTTTTATAAATTATATCTGAATATACTTCAGATTCACCACATGAATAACATTTGAAGAGAACTCATAGTATTAAAATTATTTTTATGGATGTGAAGGTGCTGCCATATAATTTACATTTCTATTCAACTGAAATCAGTAAATTAGGGTTGCAATGAAGCTTCAAGTCCGGTACACTGGAATATCAGAACTATGCTGTTTCCAAATTAGCAAGAAAAGCCCTGCATTTTTAAGTAATTTGCTGTGCAAATCCTCTGCTTTTCTTTTCTCAGCTATCGGGATAATATTTCCTCTTTTACACTTTTTATACTTAACCTGCAACTGTTTTCCATTAGAAAGTGTCCTAAGTACATACATGATCCCTAAATAGGCATGTTCTACGCTCTTGTCCCTATTTGCATGCCTGGACCAGCTTGAATTGATTCAATTAGAGATTTAATTAATAAAGTTTTTTGATTCATATCACCGTTCAATGGACAGGATGGAGGCCAGAAGAACATTAAAAGAAACTAGTTCAGACTTGTTACACACAAATCACTAACTTTGCATATATCTCCCTCTTTAGGAATCTATCAAGGCAGATATATGCTGTAATTTTTGACTTTTAATGACAATTTTTTGCAAACAAGTCTCATTTTAGGGTGAAATAGAGCCAAGTTATTCCAGAGTCTTGTCAGTAAAACTTAAGTGAAATTTCTGAAACACATACTGGGACATATGGTTTGGTATGTACAAATTGTATTATTTGGTAAACATACAAATTTTATGTTTATTTGGAAAACATAAAAACTTTGGTATTTTACCATATTGAAATAGAATTTCAATAAGAAAATATAAAAGGGCGGTTAGGAAATCAGTAGGTTGTGTAACTAATATCAGAAGAGTGATGATAATTGTGTCTGTTTTTTGCTGTCGTTGGCATGGTACATATCAATATTCCTTGACTAGCAAAGTGAAGATAAACTGTGATATCATTTACCTGCTAAGGTAAGACAAACCTTTTCAGTTAGCTCTTTGAAATGCTAAACACAGACATGGAAGCCATTGAGAAATTCAGCTAATTCAACTGATTTAAGAGAAACAAGATTTTAGAACTAAGGTGGTAGGATATCTCTAAAAATGTCATAGTGTTATAGTATGGAATCCATAAAAATGTAAATACACATGAATGAGACTGGTCTTGGAGGTAATAATTTCACAGCATGATCAAGCAAAACAAGTTTATAATTAAAATGATTAATAGTGACTACAGACAATCCCAGACCAGTAACTTTATCAAAAGATTTAATACATTTCAGGAAAACAATACAACATTGTCTTGCCATATAGCCATGAATTATCTTGAAGCTTTACAGAAAGACATAAAATTTGGAAGAACAGACTTGTGAACTGTAAACAGGAAAATATTTTTCTTTCATATAGTTGCTCCAAAGCAGGTATCTAGGCATGATTAGTGGTTGGATTTGGTATTGGAGTTATTAAATTTCTTGTAGGAAAAGCATGGCTTAAAGCAACTTATTGTCATTATTTTCTAGACAAATTGCTAGCAGAAGGTTTTAAATTCAAGCATTCAGAAATGGCTAGTGAAAAACTACTGAAGATTTATCTTTAAAAAATGTGGTGTTGTCTGTGATAGAGGGACTTAAGTAAAAAGGGACGAGGTAACATGAGGCTCATGAAGTAACGTATGCTCTGGAATCTATAAACTGGCTCTCGTGTTACTTTTCATACTGCAAGAACAAGGACTTGAGCAGTAAAATTGATACACAAGAAACATAATGCTAAAAGACAATATATTACATAAAATTCACAGCAATCCTGTAGTAAGCAATGCCACAATTATGGTTCAGGCCAAGACTTTTACCATGTTTAAAAAAAGACTAGAGGTTTATAGGTGGAATGAAAACTTCTACTACCTACAATAGAATTAAAAGATGCACAACACTCTTGCTTCATGACAGAAATGAACTTCTGCCAAAACTCCAGTCACTCTTCAGACACAGAAATCTTCCCACTGATTCCAAAGAGGCAAAGATTTTGCATACATATATTCAATAAGTGGGATTGTGAAATCTCCTACTGAAATTTGTTATTGAGTAATTTTTAAAATGATACAACAGAGATCAAATTGCAAGAAATATTAATATGGTCTTTTCACATTCTCCTCGCATTTAAGATAGTAATTTGTAAAGACAGTATTCCACTTTGCTTTCCGAGGGGTACTAATTGGCAATGTTTCAATAAGTATTCTTGGCAATATAAACATATGCTACTGTGAACAAAGTTGTTCCTTTAAAGTAAATCTAAATATGAGATAAAAGAATTAGTGAGATGAAGCTGAACAAACAGACATACCAATGTCAAGGTCTGGAAGAACATTGACTGTATCATTTTAATGAGCAGCTAGTTTGCCTAGAGACAGAGCTTTCCTATCAGCAAAACCTTGTCACTTGAGCATTCATCATCAATGAGGCAAGATGGAAAATAGGAACATCATTTTCTCACAACTTTAATAGTTGTCTTCTCCTCTCATCCCTGCTGATATAACAGTGAGACAATTCCAAATAGATGTGGAACAAAGGTCTGAAAAGAAAAAGCTCTCTGCTTGCCCCAAATGACTGCTCAGATGTTAAAAACAAACTAAAGGGCTTGAATATGAATCCCACCTGTCCTGTTATTTGTTTTTTTCCCTTAGAGAGAAATACTATTTTGGACATAAGGAACCTTCCTGATGAAATTTCACTGAATCCAATCCACTTTTATAAAGTATGTTGGTAAAAGTTTGAATCCAATCCACTTTTACAAAGTATGTTGGTAAAAGTTAACTGATAATTTTATGAGTAAAAGCTCTATAGTCCTCTTTTTCCTCCTATTTCTTTTATAATCATCTCCAATCCTAGTGATCCTTTGCCACAAATGAAGCTTGAAATAAATATGAACATAAAATATCCAGTTCATGATCTTTGCAAATTGCCACATTGTCTCAAGTATACATCTTAACTGTAATCACTGAGGCATAACTTTTGCATGGATTATAAAGTTTATATATTTCACAAGAGACACTGCTCTTACTTATCCCAGTTTTATGTCAGGGTTTTATACAAGTTCAAGTCCATTGACTTTACCGGCATTTCTCTGAGTTTGCACCAGTGCAAATTGAGAGGAAGCAAGACTGATAAACAATAATAACTATTCTTTTTGCAGTTAGACAAAATATTTTTTCCCAATAATGTGTTTCAAATAAGACTTTTTTCTGGTAATTTCCCCACCTTAAGGGATTTTCACACTAGCAAGCAACTTCATTATGCTACTTTTGCACTGAAATTCTATTCAAATAGTTTAGCATTTCTCAAAATAAGAGTTATTTAAAGCATTTAATGTTTTGAAGGATTCTATATTATACTATTGTAAGTTGTTTAAAATCAAATTGTAGGGGACTTTTTTCCTAATCTAAAAAAAAAAGAATTTAGAAATAATTAAAATACAAGACACTTCTATCCAAGGTGTTTTGCACCATATCTCTATGTCATGTTTTAAAGTTATTCCTATTTGATGGTACATAAGAGAGAAAAAAAGGAGGTGGAGATCTTCAAATAAGCAGCCCCAGCAGCTGGAATTTATATGTACTGACTATTCCTTCTAAAGTGTTTGGACATATATGTGAGTGAGAGTGATTTCTTTTTCATGAGTATTAGATTCATAAGTATCAAGGATAAAACTTTAATTATGAAAAAGTGTGATGATTTTGAAGTTCCGATTAGCTCAAAGTCTTGATTAAACATAGTCAAAAAAAGATTAACATTTTTGATGTTTACTGTGACATATATTAATGCTTTCTGAATCATTCTAGTGACTCTTAAGATAGGCAAGTGCAACTCCTTGGTTCTTTCTTGATCTTGCAGAATTCCCAAGTACAAATCAGTTTTATATTTCTTTTGAATAGAGCTACTATAGATCGTGTAACTTATAACTGTAAATCAATAATCATAGTATCATAGATTTATAAAATATCTTGAGCTCAAAGGGACCCACAAGGATCATCAAGTGCAACTCCTGGCCCTCCACAGCAATATCCCCAGGAGTCACAGCATGTGCTTGAGTGTTTGCCAAATGCTTCTTGAACTCTGCCAGGCTTGGTGCTGTGACTGCTTTCCTGGGCAACCTGTTCCAGTGCTCAACCACACTTTGGGAAAAGAACCTTTTCCTAATATCCAGCCTAATTATCCAGCTATAGGTGACTTTTCCTTGGCAGGTGAGTTGGACTAGATTATCTCCAGAGGTCTCTTCCAACCCTAACAATTTTGAGATTCAAAGGCAATAAGAAACCCAGAACAGCTGGCTAAGTTTTTCCAGTGAGTGCAAACTGCTCAGTAGGACTCTCATTTCCCATTACCTCTCAACTGCCCCTGCCAAAAAAACCAACAAAAACTAACAAACAAACAAAACCCAAAAAACCCCAAGCTCCCCTCAGGAACATTAATATTAATAGCATATACTATCTAATTTAATGTAATAGCTAATATCAGAATAATATCTAATATCTGAATAAGAATATTCCAATTCCAGAGTTCTCTCACTTCTTTTGAAAGAGGAAGCTGAATGCTTGAGTAGTTTTTTCATGGCTTTCTTTGCTCTAATCTCGTGGGCTATGCTAGCTGCAGTAAATTACACTAAGTCAGTGACTGAGGCTATGAATTATATTCTTTATTCTGTGACATCGCTAAAATGGTGCCTGGTTCAGTTTTGGGTTGAGACATACAAAATTAATTTGCTAACATTCCCCCACACAGCACTGACCAGGTGGCATGCCCCATAAGCAGTGTGGATACAGCTTCCCTGCACTGGAGGATTAGGGGATGTTCTCAGCTATGGATTTGAACAGACCATGTAGTTGACCTCAGGAGAAGAGAACAAAACCTTCTGCTAGTTACAAGCAGATACTTAGCTTCAAGGCTCACACCCTTCTGGAGAGGATCGTAACCCAAAGTCCCACTTCAGAAAGGCCTCAGGCTTCTCTGAGGAAATGTGCTCTCCTGCACACTATTTTGATTCCTCCTGCCAGGAAAGTTGATCAAAATGTCCGCATCTTAGGAATGCAATGGAAAAGTCATGTAAATAACAGCAAAACTGGGAAGCACAGAGACATGATTCAAGGTCAGTACAATTACTGTATGACCATTATCTATTTCCAGACATCCTTCTGTTTGACTTTCAAAGACAATTCATTTTTAATAGCATCATAGTCATTATTTTGATAAATGAATTATATTGACAAGTAAAGCCATTTTTATCTGAACAGTTACATGTGTTTTTTCCAGATTCCCTCATAGCTGGCTTTGTTGGCACCTTTGCTGTTTTTCTCAGGAGAGGTTGTAGCCTACATGACTCTGAAGATTGAACTGCCTGCTTCATACCCTGCAGGACAAATTAAGGCAGGCGGAATTCAATTATGCTAATCTGAATTTGGCTCAGACAGCAGAGGCAATATTAGTTTTCCTGCTGGGATTTTTGCCTCTGTAACGGTGCAGTAATCTTTCATTAGATAGTCTGGCAATATCTATATATTCAGCGTGGACTATGGACATGTTTGAAGTATAGTACAAGTGTTTCAAAAAGAAAAATAAGTAAATTGGAACCACCCTTAACTGTCTCAGTGGAACAGATTCCCAGAAGAGCTTCATTAAAACTGCCCCATTTAAAAATATGTGTTTAAAAATGCAACCACTCAAAACAATTGGATATATTATTAAACACTATCACAAATGAATAACTTACAATTAAAAACCAAATCATACAATTGAAGAACTTTAATAGTTCATTTTGCTGTATCCATCTCTTCCTTTCTCAATTCTTTAAAAAGGATTGACTAATGACTTTTCCCTCCTGTAAAAATTTTCTGTCTGCTGCTAAGGGATTAGTGTTTTCCTGTAAAAATTTTCTGTCTGCTTCTAAGCCTGACTATTTCTCTATCTGATTTTCTTCAAATTTCCCCTTGCTTTCAAGGTAGGTTTTTCAGCACCACGGACTGTTGAGTTCTTAATTTTTCAGGTTGAAGGACATGGAACTGTTGGAGCAAGCACAGAGACAGGTCACAAAGTTGATAAGGGGCGTAGAGCACCTCCCCTACAAAGACAGGCTGAGAAAGTTGGGACTTGTTAAGCCTGGAGAAGAGAAGCATGTGTGGAGACCTCAGAGCAGCCTTCCAGTATCTGAAGGGGGCCCATGGGGAAGTTGGAGGAGGACTCTTCATTAGGAACTGTAGCAATAGGATGAGAGGGAATGGCTTCAAACTAAAGGAGAGTAGGTTTAGATTAGATGTTAGGAAGCCATTCTTTACCGAGAGGATTGTGAGGCACTGGAACAGCTTTCTCAGAGAAGCTGTGGATGTTCCACCTGTGGCAGTGTTCAAGGCTGGGTTGGATGGGGCTCTGAGCAACCTGGTCTAGTGGAAGGTGTCTGTGCCCATGGCAGGGTGGTTGGACTAGATGATCTTTAAGATACCTTTCAACCCAAACCATTCTATGAGTCTATGATTCTAGGTTCAAATATGAATTAGCTTCAGAATTTTGGATGTGGAACTGTGATGTTTTTGGAGTAAACTGGTTTTAAATGCATTTCAATTAAACCACGATGTCTTCTCTTAAAATTAAACTATTTTGAAAATAAAATCCATTTATTGGATTGGTTCCTCCATGCATAGTTTTGGAGTTTTTTCTTGTGTTCCACAGTTTGATAACATGAAGTGTCAATATATAAACTGCAATGTCAAATAACTTGTCTCCTTCATTTCCTCCAGGGTCTTTCTTTCTTGATCTTCCTGGATGCAGCATATTAACACCCAGGCCTTATTTTTAAGTGAACTATCAATTTTCCATGGAACGTGCTATTTTGGTCATAGTTCACTCCTGACACTGCCTCTAAGGGTAATATGGAAGTTCACACCCAGAGTGATGCCATTCATCCATACATTTTATCACACAATTCCAGCAGGTCTTTTGCAGTGCTCCCACTCACATACCCTCATGATATTTCCTAACACATCTAACTTGTATCACTTTTACTGTACTATAAAAATGTCATTCTGGTAGATTGAAAGTTCACACATGATTTCAAGCCTTGGGCCTGAAAAATCCTAGAAAACCCAGTCATTATTTCTTTTGATCTTAAGACTGTCATGCATTATATATAAAAATATGGAAAAATATTGGGAAAAATACAATTGCACCATCTGTATTGTACTCTTAAGGGTAACTGCCTAAGTGATACAGAATGATCATGCCCATACTGCTAAAGGAAAGCACACTTCAAACCAAACTTCTGTACATTTACCCTGACACTAAGCTGTACTATAACTATATTTTGTATATGTAGAATTTCTTTTGCTTTTTTGTCCTTTAGTTTGGTTCTTTGTAGCTTTTTCTTTAATCTGGCAATTGTCTTGTTTATCAATAGTCATTCTTCTACTTACTAACGTTCAGTAGGAGAGTTTGGCAAAGGTAAGGTATGTGGTGTCTGTTGGCATTTTCCTTGTAGGTATGTCCATAATGGAGAGAAATGAAAGAAAAGGCCCTGAACATTCCTTAGCTCTACACTGTCTGAACTTCAATAGTTAGCTGAAGTCACCCATAAAATCTACTTTTGGTGCACCCTTTAGTATCATTTGCATCTTTAAAAGCACAGTTTTATGTGTGACTTGAATAAAAGGAAACTAATAGGAGGACATTTTTTGACAGATCACAAATAATATTCAGTTCTAGATCCACAGACAATAATATTTATTTATAGTGTTTATTATAGAAGCAAACTACTAATAGTAGGAGAAACCAGATCAATATCTGACTACTGCGGCATTTTCTTTAGCGGAAACTGTTATAATACTAACAGTAAAATAACTGGATATGATAAAAAATAGGTTCTTGGCCTTGTTGTGCAAAGTTGAAAGTGTTGCCTGCAGGATATTGTCTGTTCCTATACATATATATGTAAACTAAATGTCTGTTCTGTTCACATAAATATATTTTTTACTACATTTTCCTGTCTTCAGCTTGTGGAGAAAATTTGCTTTTATGATGATAACCAGAAAATTAAACATGTGTTTGAATATAATTACATCAAATGATTTTTAAACTCTACGAAAACATCTTTTTTAAACACTGTAATGCAGCTGTCAGTAAATTAGATACATCTGACATAGTAATTTCCTGTGCTAATCAATAACTGCTAATTAATCCATTCAAACTGACATGAATATTTTAAACATTTCTAGGAAGTTAGGGCAACATTAAGAGTCTGACTCGAAACCTCTTTTGGTTTAGAGGTTTTGCTGTGCTTGCAAAATATGTGACTTGCCCAGCAATAACTCTGTTGGGATTGGAGTGCACAAAGAAAGTGTCTGCATAATAATAAAAACAATTAAAAAAAAACAAAAAACCTTGACTGCAGCTCCAGTAAGTAAAAAAAAACCCTAAGACAAGGAATGTCTGCATGGTTTTCTTCTTATAAAGCTCTGAAACGATTTTGAAGCATGTTTGATCCACACACAGCCTTTAACAGCTACCTCATCCCATTTCCCCTGTTTTCCATTCATCAGTGGTTCCTGTATATTCCTTTATTCTTTGTTGGGATTATCTCCTGATACATCTCAGCCTGTTCAAAAGGTACCCACCTTCTAAACTGGCAAAACTTTTCAAATTTTAAGTGTCTACATCAAGATTTTTTCAATAGAAATTTTGAAGACCTTTTTGTTATATAAGCAAATTATTATATATATGTCCTTAAGTGACAGTTGATGAAGGCATTTCACCACCTCCAGAACAGTTTAGAGTGGCCAGAATAGTTTAGGTACACATTTCAGGAATGGGGAGCTTGAAAGGATGATGTTTTGTTTCCAAATTTTTGTGTACCTAAATCTCTTAGTTTAGCTTAAAAAGACCTTTCATCTTCAGATATCCTAAGAAAGGCTTTTGAGAAGAAACAAAAAATCAATTATCACTTCTGTTGCTGACCCAGTGTTGCAGGTTAAAGTTTAACCATCCTAAAATCAATACTGCACCGTAGACATATCTAAGAATGTAAGAATAAAGATACCTAAGATATCCTACACAAGAAATTGGAAAGATAAACTTAGACTGTGCTAACTGTATAGGTAATTAGATTTAGAAGATTCACATATATTGCATCTGAACAAGATTGTACTGACATATAAGTCAGGAATTTACTGTTTTACACTCCCATTGTGGCTATATATGTAAGAACATCCATGATTTGTACTAATGTAAAATGTGAATGCCTCTCTTCAAAACCAGAGTATTTTGTACTAAAAAATTCCTTCAGAATATGCAATGTGACTTTGCTACCTAAAATATATCTTGAACTTCAGAGAGGCTACTGTGTCTTCCTTTTAAAGACCTAGATCTCATGTTATCTGGGTGTATAAATATCCGCATTTCGTTAGAAGGAAGTAATAGTTCTCATTAATTAAGTGAAAAACTTAAATACTAAATAATGCAATGTTATACATATGTAATCGAAAACCTCCTCTTCCATCACTTTTAGTCTTATTATTTCATGGAACTGACCCTTTACTTTTGAACACTAAAGAATAAGAATAATTATACCATTTTAATTGTACTTTTCTAATGTTTCTTTTCTGTTGATTGTCCATAAATTTGCTAGTAGATTATAAACCAGAATGCAGACCAAAATCAGTTAGAAAAAGTAGAGTAGAGGAGGCAAAAAAAAAGAAAAGAAAAGAAAAAAAAACAAAAAACAAAAAACAAACAAACAAACAAAAACCTAAGGAAAATTACATCTTTTACTCTTTCTCCTTTATTACTTATATTGTCTAATTGTTAAATCACCTGTTCTTACAAATGTTGTGGTTTAAACCCAGCTGGAAAATAAGCCCCACACAGCTGCTACTTTCCCCTCATCCCCTTTGGTGAGAGAGACACAAAAGGCAGAGTCTGAATTGAGATAAGAACAATTTACTGGAAACCAACAATTAGGTAAGAAAATGAACAACAATAATAATAAGAAATGTAACAACAACAACATTAATAACAAAAATACATACCAAAAGCCAAGGCAAAGCAGCCCAGGGATCCTCCATATATGCATTTTTCCTCCAAGCAAAGCCTTTTTCAGGAAAGTGAATGTTCCTTCTTCAAGTGAGAATCCATTACTTCCAACCCCCTGAAAGTGATATGAGTGGTATAGAACATCAACCTAGGTGAGACCATGGCTCCAAGCTCCACCCCCTCATGTCCAAGACCAGGACAACTATAGAGACAGATGGAAAGATAAAATACAGTAAGGTTAATGAGAACTATAAACCTGAAAACCCTAGGACTGAAGTGTTCTGAAGGTTTGTTCTGACCCTTATTATTACTTTTTTCTTTTAGTTCTGTTAATAAACTTCTTTATATTCTTTATATATAAAGTTCTTTATATTCTTTTAAGTTTGGAGCCTGCTTTGCATTCCTCCTAATTCTTATCTCACAGAAGGTAAAAAATGCGAACAAAACCACTACACCCAGCTAAACCGAGGCACCATGCCATGTGACCTCCTCTCTGCTTTGGGGCACCAGCCCCTCTCTGCCTTGGGGGATCAGCCTGCCAACCGCTCCCCTCTCTGGCCATGCCACGTGCTGGCTCTTGGCCTCTGGGAGCCAGCACATGTGCCGGCCCTGGGCTCCTGGGAGAAAACATGGAATAAATACCTTCTCCAGTCCCCATGCGGAGAGCCTTCTCGCCCCCCTTATCATCATCTGTTGCGGAGCCACAGCTGGCCGGAACAAGTGAGGGGCAGCCTGGAAGAGGCTATGGGATGCAGCACGGCTGCTCTCCCTAAGAGACCCCCACAGCGCTCTCCGGGCAGGCTGTGGCTGGCCATGCCACTGCAGAAAATACACACAGCAACAGCTATTGACCTCACTTCATGAAACTTAATATTTCATAGAAATTTAGTATCTTTGAGACCATCTGTCAAATTAGATTGAAAAATCACAGTGACATCAAAAGTTATTAAAGGAAACTGACAGATGTTGAGAGAAAGAGATGGACCAAAAGACAGAGCTATTTTGTAAGTCTTACTCATTTAGGAAATAAAATTCTGGTTTGGGATTAGCTAGTTATTCTGAGAAGGTATGTAGTGCTAGTTACATTCCATAAAATGTTTATTGCACTTTTGAACATTCTAACTCCAGCTTATTATCTGTCATTAAATCTGGAATACAATAGGTTCTTAATTAGTACTATGTTCAAATATGATATTATAGTGCAAAGCAATTTTTTTTTGGCTCTAAGAAAATTAAAGTAGTAATTATCTTTTCTTAACTATTTTAGGAGAGGTATTTTGCACTTCCCAGGTTAGGAGATTCAACTTAGTTGTCTCAGCTTATCTACACGAAAAAAAATTACTTGACTCCATCAGTCTAGATTTCATGGCTTATACTTAGGGAAAGTGGAACTAAAGCTCCCAGTGACACCAAAATTGAGCACTGCAATTACAGTACATGCACTACCAACTGTAACTTATTAAGGGGAGGGTGCATTTTCTGGCTAATACAAAGATACACACAAAAAATGATAAATCTTAAGGGTGTTTTTGTTTCCTAGTGGCTTTAGCTTTTGGAAGTAGATGGCACCGTTTTTTCCATCTCTTCAAAGCATCAAATGATCTGTTAACAAAAAACAGCAGTAGGAACTGTGGATGCTGTCAAAATCTTGGATCAATGATTTTGGGAAGGAATGAGAAGGACTAAGTTTATATTTCTGAAACCAACATTTGCCTATGTTTTAAGACTTTTATGTTGTGTTATATATGTTCAATATTAGAAACTCTAAATAAAATGTAAAAGAGGCCTAAATTCTCCCAGTAACTCCTTTGGAAGTCTGTTTTAGGAAAACTCATCTTGGTTAGGCTTAACTTGCCTTATTGTGCAAGTTTAAGCAACTGTGATCTTGCAATTACTCTCAATTGCTTTATCACTCCTTCTCCCAGAATTAGTTATTTAAACTAAACCTCAACTTCTTTGCAGTCACCTGTATTGAAGGAGTAAGTAATGAGATTGCAAACCAGAACACTAAGTGGAAGCACCATCTTATATGTATTATTATGTGTTAGATAACTTGTTGGAAAGAAATTTTGGTCACATCTAAACAACTTGTTCTCATTTTTGCCTTTATAATATATAGAAAATCCATTCATGCTAGACTTGATCACAACCAGAACAGTTTAGAACAGAGAGGTCAGTGGAACCTAATAATAATAAAAAAGCTCCTCCAAGACTATTGATTTGCCTGGGCTCTAACCAATTGGATTAAATTGGAGGTTTCTACCAATTTATTTATTTTTCCATTACCAATTTTACAAAATTCATTACTGTTGGTAATTCATGATCTGTTAAGGTAGCATTTTAAGATTTTGTATGTTTTCCTTGTTGGGGGAAATAAAAACAAGACTATTTTTTTGTTCAGTCCATTTGGTATTGCTGCTTAAATTTATTTATATTTTTTTAAAAAGTGAATAAAAATACATAAATGAAGACAATATATAAACACAATTAGTGTTAAAAACACAGTATATGAAAGAAGATTTAGAAAAATGATACTAGGTTGTATAAGTGAAATTAAAAAGCTTAGGAACTGTAGAAGTCTGCTTTTCAGGCATTTACCACAATAATGTTCATGGAATGTTTTTCCCTTTTCTAACTAAAAGAAATCTCACTGGTATTAGCAAAGGCCAATAAAAGTTACTTCTATTGTGAGGAAAGAGACACTGTTGCCTCACATCATTAGAAACAATTTCTAGTCTCCCAAAAGACACTGTTTAATTGATAAAACTTTAGTGTGATAGAGACCATTTGTCACAAGTTAGACTTGTGAACTTACAAGAGCTTAATAAAAATGAGATTAAGTTGTTTAACTTCTTTAGTGCTTCTTTAAAAAGAAGTTCTAGTCCTCTTTTTATTTTTAATTATCTGTAACATTTTTGTATTTTAGAATTGAAAATACACGAAATTGTTTTTGAAAGATATATTGGTTTCTAACCAGTAGTGCATGTAATTTAGCTTTTTATTATGAATAATCTCTTGGTAGCTCTCTCTGGTCTTCTAATGAAGTGTTACTATGGATATGATTTGATTTTAACTTCTGTAATTATTTTCTCAGACATTATTGCTGCTCTACATATCATAACATATTCAGGTTTATGATACGTTCTTCTCACACATCTTGATTCACCTTTGATGAAGTAAGGCCTCATGGCCACCCTTGATGCAGCAACCAAAGACCATATTACATCTTTCTACAAAGAGATGTCAGTGAGCAGTAATTACAGAATTACAAAATCACAGAAATGTCAGAAGAAGGGAGTATCAGAAGGAGCGAAAATTGAAACAGTTATTTATGTGTTATAAACCTTGGAAAATGCCTGAGAACAGTCAAGTAGGAATTCTGCCCTGAAAAGGTGGTGGGATCCTTAACTCAACTGAAGTGCATCTAACAGCAATACATGCAGTATGGGCAATGAACAGGAGATGGAAAACATTGTGAAGAGATTGAGTGCACCCTCAGTCAGTTTGCAGACGACACCAAGTTGTGAAGGAATATTGTTCTGCTGGAGGGCAGGAAGGCTCTGCAGATTGATCTGGACAGGCTGGATCATTGGGCTGAGGCCAATCATATGAGGTTCAACACAGCCAAATGCCAGGTCCTGCACTGGGTCACAACAACTCCTGCAGTGCTACAGGCTTGGGAAGAGTGGCTGGAAAGTGTCCCAGCTGAAAAGGACCTGGAGGTGCTGATCAACAGCAGCTGAACATGAGCCAGAGCGTACCTGGGTGGCCAAGAAGGCCAGTGACATCGTGGTCTTTATCAGCAATAGTGTGGCAAGCAGGACCAGGGAAAATATTGTCCCTGTGTACTTAGCATTTGTGAGGCTGCACCTTGAGCCCTGTGTTCAGTTTTGGGGCCGTGACTACACTGAGGCATTGGAGGAAGTCCAGAGAATGCCAAATGAGCTGGTGAAGGGTCTGGAGCACAAGTCTTATGTGGAGAAGCTGAGGGAGATGGCAAAATAAGAGGTCACTTTTACAAAGTAATGAGCAATAGGAAGAGAGGAAATGGACTCAAGTTGTGCCAGGGGAGGTTTAAACTGGATATTAGGAAACATTTCTATACTGAATGGTTTGTCAGGCTTTGGAAAAGGCTGCCCAGGAAAGAGGTTAAGTCATGGTCCCTGGGGGTATTTTAAAGATGTACAGCTGTGGCACTTAAGGATATGGTTTAGTGGTGGGCTTAGCAGTGTTAGTTTTATGATTCGACTTGATAATCTTAGAGGTCTTTTCTACCCTAAGTTAATCTATGAGTTTAGAAATTCTAAAATCCTTACTTCCTTAGGAATTTCTATTTAGTAAAAAAGGTGTCCCCAACTATCCAGAAGGAGAAAAAATACTTTTTTTAATCCTGAAATCTTTCTAATGAATTCAAAGTTGCAAGACTGAACTGAGTAGAGAGCAGGTTTTAAATCTTTTCTTTTCAAACCACTGTGAAGCCACTCTCTTTAAACAGTCAGAATCAGGGTACGGAAGGACACTTTGACAAAGTTCCTGTGATGCAACAAGGCTCTGCAAATGTTCAGCCTTATAATATAGAACAATTTATCATGGAAACTGCAGTACAAACTTGTATGCTATAGAACCTCATCAAGATTTTCTAATACCTAGCATTTCTAGAATTGTTCTCATCAGAAGCATTTCTGTAATTATTCTCATCAGAAAGAACCAAAGTTTCAAGATATATAGATTATGTCAGATACTTCTAACTATGAAAGGAACCCTACTAAAGATAGAAAACCCCACCCTGAACTCTTCACATTTATCTTCAGAATAATGACTGAATTTGCAATATTCCAAATCACTTTATGGATGTAATCAACACTAAGCAAAACGAGAGGAGCTCTCATGCTCAATAAAATGATTGGCTCACCTACTAAACAATACTTGTTCACTACACTTTACAAGAGATGAGATTCCCTTCATCATTATTTGAATTATAGGCAACCTACATGCTACTTACACCAAAAGCTACTCTACAGTCTTTTTATTTTCATCATCTTCTTTTCCCCTCTTATTGCTTCCTTTTTATTACACAAGCTGGCCAAGCAATAAAATAACTTTTCATCTCTTTTTTATGTCTTTTATAAAATTCCCTTACTGACCTCAATGGAATTTTTGTCTAAGACATGAATAAAAGCAAGGTAATGACTTTAATTTGCCCTGCTCTTTAGGCTTCTGATCTAAAGGTGAAAGTATCACACTTAAATAAATTTGGATTTATTTTTAGGCCGTCTGAAACTAAAGACCTTGGCTGGGGTTTTTTAGGGTTTTTTGGTTTTGGGTTTTTTTTAATTCCTTCACTGAGGTTCAGATATATACTCATTTAAGATTTGCTTCTAGCATTCTTATTTTGCTGCTAACTTACAGCACTGCATTCAAAGAGCAGTTAACTTTTCTGCAATAAAGCTTCCTGTGAAGTATTTAAGGTAATTTTTAAAAGAAAATATTTCTATTTTCTATTACCTGAATTGTAGAAAATACTCAATTTTACTAGCTTGAGTATATTTTATCTCCCTTTTTGACTTGTATATTTTATCTCCCTTTTTGTCTTGTTTGCCCAAAAATTCTTTGTCCATTAGGTCATGCTAGGTACTGATAAGTTACTACAATGAATAGACAGTCTCATGTAATGCTACTGCTTAGGAGAACAGAAATTATTTTTCCTGATCATAAACTTAATAAAGTGAAAATTTATTTTTGCTGTACTGCTTCGTGTCTTAGTCAGTCAATACCTCTGTCTTAGCATTTAGTTTTCTGTTCCAGGCTTCTTACAGGGTCCTGTGCCAGTGCTCACTCACATTAGGACAACCTGGGCAGTTTTCATTTTACTCATCTCTCCATGTTCCAGTATCTTCAGAGACCAATAAGCCATTTATCTGAATTGTATTTCAGAGTCTCTTTTTGGATAGGATGAATCTCTCTAGTGTGCCTATTTTTTTCCCTGCTGTTTTTAAGGAATTCCTGGGTGAGTAACTCAAATGACAATGGTAGTGACTGACACTGTCAGACAAAACCCACTCCTTGTCTTCCTGTTTCCCCTGCTGAGCTCCCTTTCCCAGCATTTCACTGACAATCTGCAGACATGCACTCACTGTCTCTAAAACCAGAGCAGAAGCTGAGCCCCAGAACTGGAGTTATAATCAGGTCCATCTGGAAGATCGTGGCCATGGTTGAATGAAGGGCACGGACAGATGCAGGGGCAAGGGCCAGAGCTGAAACTCAGTCCCCAGATGGAGGATGGCCCTTGGAACACATCACCACCGTGGCTCACACAGCTCATCCCATTTCATACTGACCCCAGCTGTGGGACATCACCCTGCATCTCCATCCTGGGGCACAGGCAGACAAATCCTCATGGAGCTGTGTTCTTATTCAGGGTCCCATGTCTCTCACTGGGAAACGCTCAGAACTGTGGATTGTGGTTGGTGAATTTGATCCTTCCTGACCCACTTCTCTTAGAGATCTACTGACCTCTCACCACTGTTGTTACCACCTTTTCCACAGACTTTTTGTCATATTTGCCAGTATTAACATCATCTAGCAATGCACACTCTATGTCTGCCTAACAAATGGGGCATAAAACCCCCTCTAATTTTTTCCCAAAAGTAAAGTCACAATTTCATTTTTAATTTTCAAAGTTTCTATTTTTGTCTCACCAGTTTTAACTTGCCTGTTTCTTGAAGGCTTTCTCTCCATTATTACTACTGTTTGGGACAAACACAAATACCATATTTCATGATGCTGTCCTCATAGAAGTGCAATTAAGGCCTGTCAGCAATACAAATGGAAATGTTATCAATGGACTGTATATACAAAAACATCACTAGAATAATGCTCTGAGATGTTGCCTCTTACACCTCAGTGACAAAGCACTCCAATAATAGTTATCTACTGAGATTTATTCTATACACCAGTGAATTAACAAATTCTAACCCACAGACCCTGAAATAGAAGAATAAAAAGCAATTTTCTCCCTCTGTTGGACTTTCTTCTCCTGCTTCCAGTGACTCTTCATTAGCTTTGAAACAACTATTCCCATTGCATCTGATAGAAATACATCAGCAAATATTACTGCTGTGTTTGGTTTATAAGAAGTTAAAGAAGAATTCTGAGAAGTGTCCAAGGTATATTTAGTGTCAAGTTAGTAATAAATTATATTAAAAACTCCTTCAGAAATAAAATTAACATCAGTGTCAATATCATCTCATTTTACATCTTTATTTTAAATTATCACAATTCTGATAATTAGTGATATGCAGTGTGACTCAATTAGCAGACTCATATTGAATAACAAGTGCAGATATGGAAATAATACACTTTTCTGTTTGTTAATTAGCTTATAAATCAAATGATCTTCAGGAAAAAAAATTATTTTTTAAAAACAAATTTAATAATAATATGAAAATAAACACAGCATATTGAATTACACTGTGTATTAAAAATTCTGAAATTCATTGTGGTACATGATATAGCAATTTGGACATTCTGCATTTCACTTTCTAAGAGAAATTTCAGGATGCTAAAAATTTTAAAGGTGGCAAAAATATGTTTGAAGCATAAATCTACCAAAATGGACATTGCGGTGACCTCTACCTACCTTTTATCAAAAGACAGAGATAATATCATGACTGAATGTAAATATCCTTACTCATAAAAGAACACTACATACCAAGGACTATAAAATCTCTCAAGAAAGAGTAAATAAGCATCAGAAATTTAAATTGAGTATTCTGAAATAGAGAGGTAAATGATGATTTTTAAAAGAATATTATGATGATATTTTAAATAATAAATAATTGCAATAAAATACCAAGAACATTGTTAGATCCTCACTATAGTTTGATGCCTCAAGAACTGGATTCATTTCCAATAGATGTGCTTTAGACAACTAAAAGGGCAAATTCCATGGCATGCAATATACAAAGGACAGCCAGAATTCCTGATGTTCTTTATTGTTCTTGGCCTTTATGAATCTTGGTGAGTAGGGCCCTGCAAGTTGCAGAAATCTGTTTATTAATCCAATCATAGTATTATAGGGACCTATAGAAAATGCAGAAATGAGAGGCAGAAAGCATAGTGAGTAGAAGGTTAGCAATGCTACTTTTATTTGTGTTTTGAGTGCTGCAATTTACCTTGCTTAAGTAAACAAGGTGGCAATATCAAGGAACCTCAGTTATACATGCCTGAGCATACTTTTGTCCCTAATGTATATTTGCTATGATGTATTTAATAGCATTATCGTTCATTTATTTTCACAAGACTCATTCACTGTGCACAGAGAGTTGTGAACGAAGCGACTGAAAAAAATTTAATTTAATTCTAACTATTTAATGGTTTGTTCTCTGTCTTGTGCATAGTTTATTAGCAAATCCACATGCATAACACTTAGAGCTGTTCTCAGTAATATCTCTGGGTTTCTAAAGTGTTTATCAGATCTGATTCATATTTTTATTATGAGAAATGCAAATATAACTTGGACAAAAATTTATCATGTATCCAAAGGATTGTTTTGGTCTCATAGAGAGTGAGTCTTTCCCACATATTTTACTTATTACTCAAATTATCCGCTAATTAGGTAGGTTCTTGAGGTTTTGGAGGGGGGGGGGTCATCATATGCATAAAGATATTTTGAAAACAAGTACAAGAGGTTTAACATCAACTGATGAATTGACTTTATCCCATAAGGCTGTAAAAAAATACAGTAGTGACATTTTGGGGAACAGTTCAGAAATATCTGTTTATTGGCTGAACCTGCACACGACAGCTAGTCTAAATAACGAGGAAGAGAGAAAACACTGAAACACAAGAAGGTGACTGGGAATATTTCACATGTATTTATTGTAGGCAAACCATGTCTGACAAAACTACAAGAAAAAAGGACTTTTTTTGTGAATGTGGAGAGAAGAGAAGATGCTATTAACTTTGTCTTAGAGGAGCAATATGGTTTGAGTAAGTTCACTGTGTGATGGATGGCCCACTGGCTGTTGCAGTGTTGCCATTTAGCACTACAGAAACTGAAGTTCTGAGGTCTTATGTGGAAAGCTAGCTGGCTGCAGAAATTGCTCTTGCGCATGCTGGTTTAGCACTTTATGAGAAGCGTTGATCAAGAAGAATCTATTTTTTTCTTTCTGTTCAAAAGTTCATATATATTCTGAGCAGGTTTTTGATGTAAAGGAATTGGGTAGCAGAATTGTTATAGTGAACACAAGAAAACATAAGAAAAATCATGATCTGCTTAGTAACTTTTAATGAGTTCAATATAAGAGAAAATAAAACAAGGATAAACTAACACGCGAGTGTCATTCAAGTCTCAGCATTTTTAATAATGAAAAATAAAATATAATGTTGCTGTCCTTAAACAGGACTTTGCAGAATAAGCTCTTAAAATAGAAATGAGTTCTGTTGTTTACCATGATACATTCCAAGGCTTTGCTTGTGTTTTTCTACCTTCAAGTCGCCAGGTTATTTAATCCATTTTTCTATACAGATTCAGAATATATTCTTCTCCAGAGTAATAATGCAAAGCTAGATTATCAGAGACTAAAGCACTATAGTTTCACAGCTGCTGCAAAGGTACAAAGCAGAAGAATTAATGAAATGGATTTCTGTGGGTATAAGAGAATATGCAACAGTGTGGACAGTAACACCTAAATTAATTTCACTGACTATGAAAGCATCTACTAGTAGCCAACAGTGTGGCTGCTCTCTGTATTCAATAATGAGAGAAAATTACTTTAAGAGCTGCATTCCTCACACCTCTCCAAAATGGCCTGAGAAAGCATGAATAATGTTGGTTTTTTTAAAAATAAAGTAGCATTCTATTTACGTGCAAATCATACATGTGAAGCCTTAATTCCTGAACAGCAGAGAAGTAAAGCATTCTAATCCATCATTTTTACCAACTTCTTGCCAAAACTTTAATACAATTTAAAAATGCCCTCACTAAATGCTTTATATAGTAAATTTATTATTCAGTCTCTGGCTGAATTTCTCTAAAAGGGTTCTTTTTGATCCTCTTTTACCGTCTATTAAAAGAAAAATAGTAAAATATTTCTTGAAGATCTCCACTTGAAGACTACTTTTCCTGATGCTGCGTAAGATTCTTTATCCATTTTGGAAAACAAAAAGCTGAAAAATTATTGACAAGCAATGGAGTACGGTCAGAACTATGGTTGCTATTAACTGACAGGCACTCCATAGTGGGATAAATACTACAGGAATTACAAACACACTCCTCTGGCTTCAAACTGCTGATGTGTGACCATCATCTGAATGTACAGCAAAGAACAGCACAGTGGGACACTACAGTTTCTGTATGTTTTAGCACAGCTTTGGGTTTAAATTTTGAAAATAGATTTAAGGGTGTTTTCCCAGCATGACTGGAACAGACATGCCATCTGAAGTGAGCTAGAGACTAAATGGAGAAGAGATGCACAACTAATTTTCTGGTTTTAACTTGTAGAATGGTGCTCTGTAGTGATGCTCCCTATGTTACCCTTTTAAAGAAGAGGTTTTACACATTGATGACAAATTGGAGAAGAAAATTCCTGCCAGGACTTTCTTCACTTTTTGCACAAAAGTGGAGAAAGCACTTGTCCAAGCTGCCTCCAGATAAATTTTTGTTAAAAAAAATATTACACCTAAAAATGAGATCTATTGAAGTGACAAGACTTCAGAAAATGAACTCAGACAGCATTTATTATTTATATGTTTTAGGTATTACAATAAGAGACAAGTTTGTAGAAATAGGAAAAAGTAAATATTTTAAATGTCCTGTATACTCTAGTCTAAAATATACCTGTTTGTGTGTCTGTGTTGTGCTCATACCCTGATAGGCTGACCGATTGTCAAGCTTCCTATATGGCTGGGAATTGGCTTCCTATATGGTATGGAATTTCTAAACAGTGCTGCACATTCCATTAGCCCAGATAACTCTCTTAAGAAGACACTGATTGTCTGCAACCTTTTCCTTCCACCAAATGTTGAGAAAACCTAAGACAATCTTTTCCTAACACCTTGAAACTGGTTGTTCCTTTTATTTCCTAAGATTTAATAAGCATCCTGAAATACTTACAGAAGTGTTCTTGCAGAAAAAATGGGAACTTCATTGAAAAATTGCAAAACATAATGCAGGCCTCAGGTTTTCTTACTCTATTTCCCCTCTCCTTTTAGGTGTGTATTCTCCAATGTGTACATGCTGTGTTTTGCCCTCCATCCCTTTACTAGCTTCTAGTTTTCTTCCTGGCTTCATTCCAGGTTTCTTCACACAGTTCATGACATATTTTCCCTCTTCTTCCCAATCATACCATATGTTTCACTCTTATATTCCAATTCTTCTCTATTCTGTGTTTGTATCAGAGATCTTCATACAAAATATTTCAAGACATCTGTATATAATGTGCCATCCATATTGTGCCATCCATGTGTGACATCTATATTAGTTGATGACACAGACCTATGGCACGGGTTCAATACAGGTCTGCAACCATCCAAAGTGTTAAGTTGTTAACACAGTCTTGACTAGTGCTAACTAAATTTCCCCCAGATAGCACCCAAGCATGCCTCAGGGGTGGCATGATGTACACTCATAGAAGAAAAAATAAAAATATTTGGAGAATTAATCCATTTTAATGAATGTCTGCAGAACATCTGCAACACAGAATTTTTATTTTTAATGATCAATTTCAATTAGTGTAACTCAATCAGATATTGAAAGTTTTTTGTAGGAAAAGAAAATAAGTAAAATCAATCAAACCCACCTATACCCCGTTAAAGAACACCATGACATGAAAATGAGTGTACTTTTATAGCTTGGTAAGTAACATGACAATGTCAAATTGAAAATCCTTTTTAGAAGTGAGCAATCTGTTTCAAAAATAATCTTCAGCATGATCTTTATAAGAAGTCTGGTTTTGGTTTTCAGGTTAGTTTGTTTGCTTGCCTGTGATTTCTGAAAATACAAACATGTATAGACACATAACACTGAAACACTTCAAAAAACCTCATCCTGAGACGCATTCTCAGAATCAAAAATTTGAACCAGGTGGTTTAGTTTGGAAAATGTAATGAAAACTCAGTAAAATGAATTTTGATTGGAAGTAATCCATAATGTAATAGGATGTGGTGCTGTCAGGTGATGCACTTGTAAATTCATGACAATTGACTTAAATTTGGGGAAACTTCATAGTAATCTCTTAAACTGAGATTTTCTGATGGGAAAGAATATTGTCAATTTACAATCTACATTTTAAATAGAGTTATTACATCAAGTTTAATCATTTATGTTCATCCTGCAATAATTTCTACAGTTCAAACTAGTTGTAATGCAAATAAAAGCAGGGTAATGTTAGTAATATTAAAGTGACACAGGGAATTCTCTGAACTGCTGTTGAACTCTGTTGTGGCTCAGAAAAAGTGGACATTATACTTATTGCACAAGGTAGTATCAGTGAAGTCATAAATATTAAATCTGTCCCTGCAGGGAAGGAGGAGACATTTTATTTATATGAGCTAAGTACCTGGGGTTATTAAAGAATTTTCTTCTTATCAGCTTTGAGAGGCAGCTTTGAAAATTAAAGTTGACAAACCAGTACTGAATTAAATCCAGGAAAGCCTTTCTGCTGAAGAAGTTTACGAATACTGGCAAATTAGATTACTATAGCAATACAACAAATTCCTCAGAACACCTAAAGGACGCCTCTTTAAAATTAAACTTACATGGTTGAAGATGAAGAGCATAGTGAGGGGAAAATAATTATAAATATACCAAAAAAATAAGAAAAGTGAATTTCCATTGTAAGTAATGGATAATGTAATAGGATGTAATAGGATGTGGTGCTGTCAGGGATTACATTTTTAAGTTCATGATAAATTACCTAATTTTGGGGAAAATTTATAGTAATCTCTTAAATTGCAACTATCTGAGGGGAAAGAATATTGTCAGTTTAAATCTACATTTTAAATAGAGTTGTTGCATCAAGTTTAATAACTTATTTCTGCAGTTCAAACTATTTGTGATGCAAATAAAATGTGTGATGACTAGTGAAACTTTGAATCAACACCCTTGACTCTCAAACTTTAGTCACCATAAAACTGTACAAGCAAACACTCAAAATGAAATCTTTTGAGATTGTCTTCTATTTCTTTCCATTTATTGCCCTATTCTGTTCTCAGATGTTTCTGGAGTTAGACACTGTCAGCTCTGTGCCTACATTTTTCAAAAATTTGGTTTTGTCTCTGTCAACATCTGGTTTGTCCTATTCTTTTGAATTCAGTCAAAACTTATTTTCCATTTTATGCATGCTAGAACAGCAAATGACACCCAAGTTGAGGTTTTTGAAAATATTATTTTTGGACCCTCAGCAATATGGCAGCCCAACAGAACTTCTTGCCAAGGTCTCTGGAAATGTTAATTTTAAATATTATTATTATTATCATCATCATCATCATCATCATCTACATCATCATCATTATCATTATTATTATTATTATTNGTCACTTGATAAAATATTTCTGTTCTCTAAAGTTTGTGGAAAAGAATCATCTGTAAGTCTTCTGAAGTTTGACGCAGTCCGAGCAGTAGCCCGAGTCCTGCCCGCGAGCCAACACTGCGGTTGCCGCCGAGGAACTGCCAGAGGGCTCCGCACGGGGGCGGATGGGAGCAGGCGTGCAAGGAGGAGGAGGCAAAGAAGCGAAGGAGACCTTTCCACTTGTAATCCAAACCACACTTTATTCCCCCAAGGGAACACGGAGTGCAGCTGAAGGGGACAAGGCAGAAAAGGCGGGTCTGAGGGTCCGGGAACGGGTTTTTAAGGGCCAGGAAAAAGGGGAGGAGAGAGGGTACATAGCCAATGGGAATAGGGATGGGAGGCAGGGCAGAGGAGGGGTTAAGGGTACATCATCCAATCACAAAACTTAGGGGTGTTAACCAATACAATCAGCCAATGGGGGCGTCAAATAACTTGGAATTTTCTAGACCATATCAATATTAAACAGGGAGTTTGAATAAGCATAAAGGTATTAACATAAAATTGGGAGGTAGCAAGATGAACTTATGGGCAGGCGAAGGCATGATTGACTTATAGACTCCCACATCCAAGGCATGACTGACTTATGGACTCCCACAGAAGTTCATATTTGGAAATCAGAAGGAATATGCTCTTGGAGACAAAAAGAAAAAAATGTTATGGGATAATGACACAGAGGTTTTAATACAGATATATCAGCTTCACTTACCATGTGGAGGACTATAATCCAAACTACGTGTTTGTTTGTTTACCTATATCTGTCTCTTGCTACAGGCATGAATGCATGGTTTTAAAAGTTCCAGAAGTGGAGAATAGTTCAGTAGTGTATCAGTGGGATTACTAGTTGTTTTCTACCTCAGTATCTGTTTTCTGTCTGCAGCAAGAACTTTCCAGTGTCTCTGAGTTCTTCACAGCCACCACATGGGAGAGCATCTTACCTTCATGGTGAGTTATTTATGGAGTTCTTTTTATTTATTTACACCAGTTGTTTTGCATCTTGAAGGTTTTGTGGTGTTTGAGGCTTTTTTGTCTTTTTTTGGGGGGGGAGGGCTTGTATTTGGGTTTTGTTGGTTTTTTGCTTGGGTTTTGGGGTGTTTTTTTTTAGTTTTTATGTGGGTTTTTTGTTCCAAATATTTTTTTTCTTCTATTTTTTGATGTATATCTTCAATACATCTCATGGATTTCAAGCAGTTTGTTTTCACCAGTGGTGGCAATTTCTTCAAAGCACAGCCACTCAACTGCCTGTGATGTATAAAACAAACATTTTACCACTCAAGTTTGTGTTTAACCCACATGCCCAAGGAGAATGACTGACAGATGCAGACATGACACTGAAAACTGAGGAGATATAAAGCCCTCTTGAGCACTGTGCATAGTTTTTCTTTTTATACTAAAAGATCTAGGCATTTTCAGAGGACAACACAACTCTTCATCCATAACTGATGAAGTTATTATTAAGGATTTGGGTACTTCAGTATAGAAATACACTGGTGGGGATGCCAACTTGACTGTATTTGCTTCATTGACAAAATGGTGAAGGAGCAATGCTCCATCAGAACAAAGGTGTAATCAGGATCCAAGCAACACAGCTTCTTTGCCATGTTTCTACTTACAGTATTTGCAGAAGAAATTCTGTAGATCTTTAGCAAAATAGGTATTTTGTACAACAGTACAATATTTTGTACAACAGTAATGCTTTTAATGACAATCAGAATAAGCACTCAATTGAGAAAAAAATCTCACCCAAACCAAAACCCTCAACAGTTTTTTCTTTGTTCAGAGATATTCTGTATAACTGTTTGCACAATCCCTCCTTCCTTTCTGTCCAGGTCCCCAAGGATCTGAAGAATCTGTGCTTGAGAGGGACTATGAAGGACATTTCATTCTCTTCTATGAACAGAAATTTGGAAGTATACTGTCATGCTTTTGACTGGGATAGGGTTAAATTTCTTCCTAGTGGCTGGTATAGTGCTGTGCTTTAGATTTAGGATGTGACTATAATGATAACATACTGATGTTCAACTTACACTATGTCAAGGCATTTTCAGCTTCTCATGCTGCCAGCTATCCTGTCAAGGGTCCACAAGAAGCTGGGAGGAGATACATTTGGGACAGCTGACCTAGACTGGTCAAAGGCATATTCCACGCTATGTGCTGTCACGCTGAACAAAAACACCTCTGAGCAGTTGGCCAGGGTGTGGCAGCCACTGCTCGGGCTGGACAGCATCTGGCAGCCTGTGGTGGTCAATTGCATTGAGCTTCTCTTGTTTTGCATTATTTCATCATTATTATTTTTTCTTCCTTTTCTGTCCTATTCAGTTGTATTTATCTCAACCACTGGATTTTTCTTTTTTCCATTTTCCTCCCCTATCCCACCATGAGGGAGTGAATGAATGGCTCTGTGGTTTCCAGCTGCCTGTCAGGTTAAACCACAACATATACATATGAAAGTACACCGTGGATGCAGCTAGATCAGCTCTCACCTCTAAAAAAGGTACCCAACCCCCTCTTTCCCCCACACTATATTTACCCATGAGCTGTGTGTAAATTATATAGTGGATTTCATTGATTAGTCCCAGCTAAGTTATCCACCTTTAAATTACCTGCCATCTCCTTACCCCAGGTATTACACCAAAAAACCCCTAAAACTAAAACCAAACCAAAATAAACTAAAATCCCTAAAGAAAACAAATGTTAAAGTGGTGAAAAATGCATTGGTGAAACTATGACTAGATGAATTTATTTATTTAATATTATATTAGACAACTAATTATATACTTATATTATTAGATAAATATTTATATATTTATCTATTTATTAAAGGAAACTGTTTTCTTCCAGGTTCACTCCACCTGTGCTTCTGAAATGAACCTATTTTCTCAAAGTTGTGGGACCTTTATGACATGCCATGGCTCAAAGTGGCACAGCATCATTTGCAAAAAGCATTGTTCATCTCTTGGGTGGATTGATTTTTGGTTTTGGCAGCTAGTCTGATAAAAAAGGATTTCAAGACTCTTTCTGGATATTGGGGGTTAGAGATACATTAATTCTTAAGGTCAAAGGTGCCTTTCCTGGTCTTTGTCTAATATGTTTTCAATGTAGACCACAATCTTTTATTTCTGTGTTTGACAAAAGCTTTGCAATTCTTATTTTATTGCCAAAGTAAATGTCATTAATAGAAATGAAGTAGAATAATATTATTCTTTTGAGCAGATGCTCATTATAAATATCTACAATACACTTGGTTGAAGGATGATATATTGATTTATTTTCTAATTTCAGCTGTAAAACTGCGAGGCAGATGGCTGGGTTAGCATTTTCAGATTCAAGATGGGTTCCCTCTATGAAAGGAATAGATTTTCTTATGCTGTCTGATGAAACAATTGTTCTGACAAAGTTAATAACATGCTACAGCAGTGTGTATAGTTTTTCAACACTACTGTACATGGCTGTCTAAATTAAAATAAGCTATATTAAGGCAAAAGCCCATTGTTTATATTCAGGTTTGGATATTAGTCACAAAATCGTGTATTCATTTTCTTTGCTTTCCTAAGGTTAAAAAGACAATATAAAATAATACATCACAACAGTGTATCTGAAATAATTGTTAAGAGTTTTACAGAAGGGGTGTGCAAATAATTATAATTCTTAACTTCAGCAAAGGGTTTCAGGACAGGACATTTAGGTCTCAATTTTGGTTTCTAAAACATTTTTTCCACATGGATTTTGTCAAAAGTTTTGAATAGGAATTCATTATACGTAAATTTAGCTCTAAAAACTGAGATGTTTAATACATACTCCCTTCGTTTTCCAAGGAGAGGGATATATACCCTGGACAGTAAATCACGTAGTCTTGGGGAAACAAGCTAAACAGATTACTTGAGTCTGGTGTAGTAAACATGGTTGCTGTTAGTGTTGCAGCCTACTTTTCATTGATCCTTACAAGAAGGAATGACATAGTACTCTTCAGTCTGTAGATAACCCATAACTTGATAACTTTGTGATAACTGGTTGTGTTTGCAGGATGTATTAGCCAGGAGAAAATAATAAATGTATCCATGTCTCCTCTGTCGTTTAAATTCTGAACTCTTTCCATTTTGGGAAAAGAAATTCTGCTTACTATAAAATGCCATTCAGGGCCAGTGACTGATGTCAAAAGCCAGAAGTGTTAGATTAAGTAGAAACCAAACTATAACAGCTGAAAAAATCTACTGAAAATTAGTCATGACTATGTTAGTATTTGCTGGGCTCAAAGGAATTCTCGGCAGAGCAGGAAATAATAGGTGGATTTTACTGTTCCAGCTTCTGAGAAGCATTGATATTTCCTGTAATCAAACCTTTTCTTTTGCAAAAACATAAGTCCCTAAGTTAGTGCATTGAAATGGCACTGTCATGGGAAATTGAAAGATGACTATAGGTGTGTAGAAATCCCAAAAAATATGGTACTGATTATTAGTTTGCTTTTTAATGCAGAGATTAAAAAATATAAGTCAAAGTCTTGAATAGAGGTGTTATATGCATTTATAAACTTAGCACCTTTCATCAATTTATATTTTTACCAGGTATTAAACCTACATTTATTTGTTGCTTCTGCTCACACACACATTTTGTTGAAAAAAGGATGGCATAAGTCAGAATGTCTTATTTATATTTATACACAGTTATTATGACCTCACTCCTATTTCAACCAATCTAACTGTAAGAACAACCCAGAATATATTGTGTGTATTTCAAAGAAGGTAAAAGCCCTCCTAGACACCTATAAAGATGTGCCTTCAGTTGCCAGAACATGTGTCTTAGATAGCTGTTTTTCTCTATGATATCATACCAAGAAACTCTTGTCTACATTATTACTATGACTGCAAAGGTCTTGCTGTTAGCTATAGCTCACAAGTAAATTTGTAACAATCCCTAGATTTGTCTTAGTGTTTTGTACCAGGTTTTGAAATTAACAATATTACAGTGAAAGGAAAACAGAAATTTACTAAGTACTGTTAATTAAACAAACAAACAAAAAATCAAATTAATAAATTTTATCAGATGAAGAGTTTTGTCCTGAAGACTCTGCATTAGAATCTGTTTCCCTCAAGGGAATCCAGGTTCAGTATAATTCTTGGATGATGGTTTTTCATCTGTGGTGTACTAGTTTGAAAGCAAACCAGTGAGAGACTCAAAATCAAAACTACAACTTAATAGGAAAATTAAAAATAAATGAAATAGTACAAAAACATTGACAGAGTCAGGATACAACCTGGCACCCTGCCAGGCAGGGTGGCAGTACTGGTTAAATGCTGGCTGCAGTCCTCCTGAAGTGATAGATGTGGTTCTGTTGAAGTGGTGAGCCTGTAGAAGGGTCTGGTCTTCCTCTGAAGGTGCAGTGGTAGTTATGTAGCTCTTGTCCACTGGGAATCCAGTAGGTAAGGGCTGAGTGTGGTGTTCCAAACCTCAGATCATATCCAGGTAGGAATGCTTGGTTCCTCCCCCTGGGCGGATGTAATTCTATGAGTCATGCAGTGAGGCTGGATGGTCCATTAACATAAGATATCTCTCCGGAGGGAGTTATCAGATAAAGAACACTGCCCCACCTGGTTTGAACAGCTGGCTCATTAAGAGAATATATCCCCCAGAGGGAGTTACCAGGGATGTGTAATGGAAGAGATAAAGAACACTGCCCCACCTGGTTTTAACAGATGGTGATAGAATACATACTTTTGGTTACATCTTACATTGTAACCTAAAACATATGGCAAGCCTGTCATTTTATAATTCTCAGGTTGAAGGTGTTTTCAATGTGAATGTTTCCTCATTCATCTGAACAGGCAGTCCCTTGTCCCATTCTCGCTCTCCGATGACCTGGTAGCAGAGAACCAGCAGGTTCTGCCATCTCATTAATCTGAAAGATTCCAGAATATCTTTTTTTTCAAATTCTGATCTATGTTCTCCTAAGGTTGTTTTTTTCTCTCTTTAGTCCCCTGCCAAACACTGGACTCAGTTTAAACATCCTGCTCAGTATCTCCAAGGTCCATATGCTTTTCTAGGTGAAGACAATGCACACAGACAAGATGCAAGCTGAAAGTGGAGCACAATTGTCAAATTATTTTTAGACAATTTCCCTGATGTTATTGTATATTTTTATATCTGTTTTGCTTTCCTCTTCCTCTCTTTTCATATGAACATTTGAAGAAGATTTTGAAAGGAAATTTAAAATACTTTGTAAAGTAAAACTTGAATTAGAGAGGAAACTAAAGTTTTTCTGACCACCAAAAACAAGGCACTGATTTTGGAACAGAGAATTTAGACCCTTTCATTTAGAAACTACTGTTTTATGCTGGAAACAAAAGGCTGCTGTAAGTCTCTCTCAACACTGGAATTGGTAATCTTGAAGTAGACCTCTTATACTCTTGACAACTTGCAATAAAACCCATAAAACAGTTCTGTATCCATGCAGTAATAGATCTTTTTTAAAACTTTGCAAAACAACCAAAAATAAAAATGGACTTTTAAAAACTCTTTCCGTTAAAAGTTACTCTTTTTTTAGCCATATGTTTACATGTAACATCTTCTGCGTGTGAGTCACACATGTTCTTGCTTTCTCCATACTTCTGACTCTATCAGAGAGCTTAATATAAACTCTCTCCCAAACTCATATCATTGTGGCAGAGAGAACCTTACACCATGAAGACGGTTATGGGTAGCTGCCAAATTCCCCAGACACCTGGACCTGGCAATTCTTTCTGCCTGTGTGCTGGAGCCCATCTGGGCATGCCTGTTTTCCTGACTCATGTTCTTGTTTGCACTTTTAGCCAGTAGCAAGGCTGAGTGTGTATTCCAGGCAGACAGAGGAACAGACAGATACACAGACACTGCCAAAAGTCAGATAAAATATAGGTACAGATAGCCAACTCATCTTCCTCCTCACCAAGAAGTCAGAATTGAGGTTCACTACAGAGCACACACATGTCCACTCTGTCTCGATTCAGAAGCTCATGCATATTCATGCCTCACTTCAATACCTCCACAGCTTCTCAGCCTGTCTAAAGTCCAGACCTGGATCCTGGGCCCCTTTCACAGTATGAAGCTCTCCTACTTACCACAAAGTACCGAGTAAAAGCAGGCAACTTGTGAATTTTGCACATATTTGGACACTGCTTATGTTTCACTGTAAGAAAAATGGTTAGAGCAGCAATAAGTGACTTCAAACAATTTTTTTTTTGCTACTTGTGGCAAGAGAACAGAAAAGGAAAAACATGTAAAAATTAAATGTAGGGGACAAAAAGAAGAAATGAAAATTATACCTTTAAATTAGTTATTTTAAAACAAAACAAACAACTGCAAACACACACACACAAAGAAAAGGGCAGGAAGGCAGGAGGGCAGGAAGGCAGGAAGGCAGGAAGGCAGGAAGGAAGGCAGGAAGGCAGGAAGGAAGGAAGGAAAGGAAAGAAAACTTTAAATCATGAAAAGAATGGCAGTCTTATACTAAGTTCAAAATAAACATGGTTAGGAGTAATTCACAAAGGCCAGTGGATGAAAATTGATGCATAACTATTGATCCTCTAGCATCTGGCTTTATATGAAAAAAGGGCAGTAACCAATCAAACTAAAAAATGCTTAAGTTCAGTTTTAGCACAACAGTCTGGATATTTTTAAGATATTGTTTCCCATTGAACAGATTTTCCTAGAAGCTATTAGGCACATGGAAGGCAGTGAGATAGATGATTTGGGATAGCCAGCACAGCTTTACCAAGGCTTAGTTTTGCCTGGCCAAGCCAAGTGGCCTTCTATGATGGGGTGACTGCATCAGTGGACAAAGGAAGTGCTACAGATGTGATTTATCTGGACTTCTGTAAAGTTTTTGACATATCCCCCCTACCACAACCTTCTCCCCAAATTGGATAGATATAAATGTGGTAAGTGGACTGTTTGGAGGATTAGGAATTGGTTGGATGATCACATCAAGCGGTAAGGGTCCATGGCCTAATGTCTTCATGGAGATCAGTGACAAGTGGTGTCCTTCAGGGGGACCAGTGCCATTCAGTGTCCTCATCCGTGACATAGTGGGATGAAGTTGCACCTTCAGCAAGCTTGCAGGTGACACCAAGCTGAGTTGTGGGGTTGACATTCCTGAGGGAGGATGCCATTCAGAAGGACCTGGACAAGCTTGGGAAGTGAGCTTCTGAATGGGAATGAATAGGAATTTCATGTGGTTCAACAAAGCGCAGTGCAGGGTCAGGGCAAGCCCCGGTACCAAGCAAGGCTGGGGGATGAAGGGAATGAGAACAGCCCTTCCAAGAAGGATCTGGGCATGCTGGTGGATGAGCTGCTGGAGATGACCCTGCCATGTGCCCTTGCAGCCTGGAAACCAAATGTCCTAGGCTGCATCTAAAGCACTGTAGGCAGCAAGTGAGAAAGGTGATTCTGTCCCTCTGCTGTGTTGCATCCAACTCTGGGGTCCCCAGCACAGGAAGGACATGGAACTGTTGGAGTGAGTCCAGAAGAGGGCCACAAAAATTGCTAGAGGGCTGGAGCACCTCTCCTTTGAAAAGAGGCTGAGAGAGTTGGAGTTGTCCAGCCTGAAAAAGAGAAGGCTCTGGGAATACTTTATTCTGGTCTTCCAGTACTTAAAGGAGACCTATAAGAAGGATGGAGCCAGACTTTTTAACCGGCCCTGTTGCGAAAGGACAAGGGGTAATGTTTGAAACTAAAAGAAGATAGATTTCGACTAGATATAAAAAATAAATCTTTTACAATGAGGATGTTACCCAGAAAGGTGGTAGATTCTCCATCTCTGGAAACATTTAAGGTCAGGTTGGACAGGGGTCTGAGCAACCTGATCTAATTGAAAGAGCCCCAGCTCACTGCAGGGTTGTTGGACTAGGTGACCTTCAAAGGTACCTTGCAACACAAGCTATTCTAAGATTCTATGATTTTATGTCAGAAATTTTAGAATTTCCCTGCATTAATTCTAACCTGAAGTAGATTTGGTCTTTTTGCTAGAAAATGGCAAAAAATTCAATACTACCACTACTACCACTACCACTACCACTACTACTACNAAATGGCAAAAAATTCAATACTACCACCACTACTACTACTACTACTACTATTACTACTAGTACTACTACTACTACTACTATTAGTGGTGGAGTAACCATTCAGACTTATAAACTGTTTAAGGAGACATTTTTCTCTCTGTTGAACCTTAAAATTGTTAGAAATGACAATTACATTTTTTTCCATTGGATATTAGCATGCTTTTTTTCTGGTAGACAGGAAAGCTCGTGATGCTGTAAAGATAATAAGGTAAGTGCAAAGTGAAATTTGTATGGATCTGGAAATTTGTATGAAATTTGTACATCTTTTGCTAGTCTACACCCAACAAAAAATTTTCCATTAGAAAAAGTGGGTTATTCTGTGAAAAGTGCATTTTTAAGAATCCTGTTAGAGTCCATCTACAAACCTAGTAATTGAAGTAGCTGGGCTTGTACAGATAGACTCAATTGGAGCTTGTTTTTGGAGGGAAAACTTAGGAAATAATTCAGCTGATGGACACCATGAGACAAAAATCCAATCCATCACAGATAAAGTCTGTTAGCACAGCATTGCTAAAAAAGTTTTAAAAATTCATTCTTGACACTAAGCAGATAAGAGCTGAAGCGTAGATTTATTGATTAAGAAGGTGACAGTCACTTTCCAGATTATAATATCACTCTAACCAGTATCACAATACTGATTTTCCAAGCAGATTCCAAGGAAAGAGAAACCTCCAGGAAAAGCTATTTCAGATATGAAAAGGATTTTAAAAAGAATGCATTCTAATCAATATTTAGTCATCTGGTAATATCAGATATGCAAAGTTTAAAAAAAATAGCCTTCTAGCTATATTGACAATTGTTATCTAGGACGATATTCCCTCAGATGCTTTGTTTGTGCTTTAACAGTTTACATAAGTATATATTTCTTTTTATCAGCATACGTTTAAAGGGTTGTAAAGTGTGAATTTTGCATTTCTGTCCGTTTTGTAATTATCTAGCTAATGGTTTTGATTAGAATGGCCAAAGTATTTAGGTGGTTGTGATTAAGATTTTTTTTTCCATTCCATTTGCTTAACACAAATTCAAAGGCTGTTTTGGACAAAGCATTGTGCATTCTGATGCAAGGATAATGCCTGAACGCTTAGAAGCACAAAAAAATACCGCAGTATGAGGTACAATGTCCCAATTCACAATAACAAAAGTAAGCCTTAGCCCACACCCTCCAGCAGGTCTCTGTGTGTTTTGAATGGTTCACCGTAAGTATAAAATACTTATATTTGTAGAATTAAAGAAATACTGCAAACAGATTTCAAAAGGTGTGAACTGGAAGTATTTCTAAAGTTGACAGAAATAGTATCCAGTAACAGGTTTGTCCTTATGACCTATTTTATTAACTTATTTTCACTCATTTTCTTAACTAATTTTAAAGAAATATACAAATGGTTAGGAACTTTATTTTTTAGTTTTGCAGATTTCTTCTTTTAAAGATAAACATACTCTCTTTCACTTTTTCTTATATGTGGATCTGGTCAGGCCTAGGGAGTAAAAATATTTATACTCAAAATTTTCATTTACATTTAAATTAAATCATTAAAAGATGGACATGCTCATTTTTGGCCTCAAAAGCAAGAATTTTTTTTAGGGTCTGAAAAATTAAACATTAAAATAGTAAAACACAGCTCAAAAGACGGAACAGTTATTTCACAGCAGCACATCTAATTGAGTAGGTCAGTAAAGAACAGAGACTTGGCTGAGATAAAATATACAAACGTTGCATGATTAGGTGAGTCTGAGAAAATAAATATTTCTCTCTTTTACTTCTGAGGACAAAAAAAAGCGTAATAATTTAATTGAAAATTGGGACAAGATAACACTAAAGGTTCTGAGATAGCCCTTCCTCAGAATGGGTTTAATTTCTGCAATCATTAATGACATTTTGAAAATAAAAATGTTCTTTAATATGTTTCACCTGTAAACCTTCGATGAGTAGGAGGAATATTATATTTTCACCTTTAGCCAACTGACGAAACAGAAATTTAGGAGCAAAGTAAAGATCTACAGGGATTTTCGTATTAAAACTTAATTGGTTTTAGAGGCAAAAAAAGAAAATTAAAAAGAAGAAAGCAGCCTCCATTGGCATGATTTTGGGAATTGTTTCAGATGAATAATTTGTATTTCAGACTGGGAATTATTTTTTATACTTTAGCCTGTACATTGCATTTTGAATGTGACACATTGACAAAATCCTTGTATACGTAATAATTAATCAAATTTGAGAGCCCTTGTTTAATTTAACAAAACACCCCATGCATTTTAGTCACAACAACCCCCTGCAGTGATACAGATTTGGGGAAGAGTGCCTGGAAAGTGGCCCAGGGGAAAAGGACCTGGGGGTGTGGTCAAGAGCAACTGAGCACAAGCCAGTGTGTGCCCAGGTTGCCAAGAAGGTCAATGTCATCCTGGCCTGTATCAGCAATAGTGTGGCCAGCAGGACCAGGGCAGGATCATCCCCCTGTACTCAGCACTGGTGAGGCCACACCTTGAGTCCT
>VZRQ01010876.1:524941-602349 GCA_013397975.1 Machaerirhynchus nigripectus
TTTTTTTTTTTCTTTTGTAAAATAAGGGTGCCTCACTGAAAATTGATGGAGAACAGAGAATAAAAAAAGAAATTATAGAAATGATATCAGGAAGAAATGATATCATGATATCATGATATCATGATGTTTGTCTAACAAGATAGCTTGTTAGAGAAATGGCAAAGGCTCCAAGAGAAAGAAATACCAGACTTCCAGTTTGGAACCATCAACATAGCAAGAAATTGATATGGAGTCAAGAAGATTTATTTGAACAAGGGAAAACAAGCTGAAATAGGCACAAAAGTTTTAATTTGTCATGTGCCTTGAATGTTTATGAATCCAGTTGTCCATTGAACTGGTGCTTTAAGAAAGTGTCCACACAATCTTCTGATGAGCTGTAATAAGCCTTGAGGTTTCAGATGAACCAAGACATAAGGACACTTTTTTTTTGGTGAGCATTATTGCTCTAAAGAAAGTACGGCTAAGTGGCGGGTGCACTGCCGCCTATTCTTGTCACATTAACTTTGCAAGCATGTGTCCTAGTGTCACAGAATCCATGAAAAACTGTCAAACAAGCACTAAGGGGTTTCAGGTCTTCAAATACCTGGATGCCACATGCTTTATAATTTTGTAGTGAAAGCAATGATCTTATTAAATGTTCCACTGGGAATTGTATCTTGATTTTTTGGAATTCAATTAAAAATCTCATTAATTCTGAGAAAGCTTATTTATTACTGAAATAATTTTGTGTAACTTGTATTTTTTCTGTCATGTCTCCACTGCTTTCTCCAAAGTAATCCTAAAATTCTGTTAAGTGTTTAAACCCATAAATTTTCCTCAGTTTTTAAAATCTTTCATCACATGTATACAGATAATTGCTTTTCAATATAGTAATTTTATTTCAGGTCTTTTAGCAGAGGATTACTGGGTTTTTCTTAAAGCATTATATTAAAAAATCTTCATTTCTACTTCCATTTTTTGATACTCACTTATTATTGGAAGGTAGTTAGGAGAATGGTATCAAATTCTTTTAGCTTGATTCACTTTTTATCAGTTTTATTACTTACTCTTTATCAACCTCACTCTTGTCAATCTGTTTCTCAGGTTTGCTTTGTATATCCTGAAGGATTCATGGTTATCACATGCTGCCTATGAGACCTTCTTGGTATTTAGCAATAAAAAGATCCATTGTCAGTTGCTTATAGCTTTTTCAGTAATTTAACTCTCCAGGCTGATATTTTTTATGCTTCCTTCAAAATTAATATCTTTCAGAAAAAAAAAATTGATTTTTTGCAAACTAGGTCTATTTGACATGCCAATCACACAGAAAATAATAACATTTGGTGACAGCCGATGTATCACAAATCACAGGGAGAAGAGGAAGATTCATTCATATATTTTTACACTCTATACGAATGTCACTTAGTGTCAAAAGCATTTTAAAATGCTAAAAATGTAATTAAATTTATCAGTCTTGAAATATGTCTACAAAACTATAGCCACAGCCACAGAAATCCTATAGAATAAGAATGAGCAAAAGCAGTCTTCATGCTGATAAGTTTGAGATGGTAGATGCAACCCTTCATTTTAAGGTAGTATGTTTCTGTAAGTGTACATGTCTGTGTGGGGTATGGAATGTCAGTATCAGGAAATCCACTGCTCTGAAGCCAGCTGAACTAGAGTACATTTCTAGAGAAAGACAATCTGCATGTGCTTACCCTGCAAGATGTATCTTCCTTCTGTGCCTGTTCTGAGCCGAGACAGTAACGGGATCTGTCTAGCAGAGTAGGGCTAAGCAAAGCTTGGAAAAATCTGATTTCATTTTAGTGTTGCCATTCTGGGTACTGACCATAGGCTAGCCAAAGGTGAAGATGGATATGTTATTCCTGAGGTGTTTCTGCAAATATAATGTGCACAAACATTAAGATTTGAATTTTTACTACTCTGTTAATGTTCCTGTATGGTACATTTGGCCTCTTGTTCTTTTTCCATTCTCTTGACATCTTGATCTTTTCTTCTAGGAAGTATCACCTGTTTATTTCATCCATATGCATAACATCAGTCAAAATCTTTTATTACAGATGATGCTGTGGTGAAACAGTTCACGCACACCCAAATAAGTCTCCTCCATCACTAACTCAAACAAGTATAAATGCTTTCTAGAGTACAGTTCCATTCTTTTTTTTAAATCAATTTAGGCTCTGTATAGATAGTGATCAGTGATGTTGCTCTTTGTCTAACAGAATTTGTTTTGCCACTTAGGATACTCTATATGAGAAAAGCTTGAAACAGGAAAAACTGTAAAAAAGGATACGGAAACAAAGTTTATAAATTAGTTCCACTACCAAATTAGATACTTCAGGAGAATAAGGAATATAGGGAACCATAAACGTTAGCAGGAATTTTAAGAAAGTGAAATATTTGTTAATTGCATTTAGAGTTATGAAAGGCTCTCCAGAAATAGTATGAGTCATCCAGCTCTAATATTTTTACTGGGACAATATCTCTATTATCTTTACGTGGCAAGCTTCTCCTAGTGAGAAACTGCAGAGGTGACTTCTGTGAGAAGATGCCAGAACTCGTCTCCATGTTGGACCGAGACAGGTGCAGCTGGCTACAAGATGGACCTGATGCTGGCTGGAGCTGAGCCACTCAGAGACATTGGCAGTGTCTCTGTGAAAACATATTTAAGAAAGTGTTAAAATACCTATGCAGCAGCTGAAAGAGAGAGTATGTGAGAGAAACAACCCTGAAGACACCAAGGTCAGTGCAGGAGGAGGGGGAGGGACTGCTCCAGGTACCAGAGCAGAGACTTTCCTGCAGCTGATGCTAACACAGGTTGCCCTCCTGCTGACCATGAAGGACTCCACACTGAAGCAGGTTGTATCCTGAAGGAAGGTGTTGCCCCATGGAAAGCTTGCACGGGAACTGGCTTCTGACGGGACCTATGGCCCCATGGAGAGGAGTCCGTGCTACAGCAGGTCTCCTGACAGGACCACTTTTCCTTTGGGTGACCCACACTGGAGTAGTCACTTCCTAAAGGACTGCACACCATGGAAAGAACACTCACTGGAACAGTTCCCAAAGAACTGAAGCCCATGGGAAGGTCTCATGTTGGAGAAAGCCATGAAGGACTGTGTGACATGGGAGAGACTCCATATTGGGGCAGGGGAAGAATGTGAGAAGAAAGGAGGAGCAAAAACATATGATGAACTGACTGCAATGGCCACAACCTGTTCCCTCCGCTGCTTGGAGGGAGGAGGTAGAAAAGTCAAGAGGAAAGCTGAGCCTATGAAGAAGGCAGGAGTGAGATGCAGTTTTTAAAATTTGTTCTTATTTCTCCGTATCTTGTTCTGTTTGACTGGTAAGAAATCGATTTCCCCAAGTCGATTTTGTTTTGCCTATGACAGTAATTGCTAAGTTCTCTCCCTATCCTTATCTTAACCCACAAACATTTCATCTTATTTTTCTCTTCCATCCTGTTGAGGAGGGAAAGTGATAGAGTGGGTTAGTGGGCACCTGGAGACCAGTCAAGGTCAATTCACCACCCTCCCTCTCTGCATCTTCTTTCCTATACTGAAGATTAAAGAAGTTCTTTTTCTCTCATCTGACACTTCTCAAGACCCATATAAAGGGACACATAAAACAGAATGAAGGTGTGAAGTCCTTAGTAGTTTTAGTTGTTTCTTTAAAAACAAGAATCAGAGATTTTACAAAATCAAGTACCTCCTTGGACACATTTCTCATCTTGTATTTTCAGATGATGTGAAGATCACAGCTGGTTCCAAGAGGCTGTAATTTCCTTTACCTTGCTTTTTTCAGTTTCAAAACTTAATTGCCTACAGAACTCAAGATAGGGGGGAGGGGAGAGAGGGCTGCAGAGAAGTGAGATGGTAGAAAAAAAAAGAGGAAAAGAAGAAAAAGAAACTTGACTTCATTTAAATATCATGTTAAGAAACCAGTGCCAGGAAATAAATATTTGCAGGTTTGGTATTCTTAAGTTAGCAAACATCATAATTCGCATCACTCTTCATCTTCATCTCAATTCCAGTGCTTTCATAAATTTTGAAAAACTGTTTAGTAATATGGATATATTTCAATAAGACCACTTTCTCACCTAGCCAGATATGACAGTAATTTTTGAGTCAGAAGTCAGACAACATACTATGCACTCACAAGACAACCAGTTGTCAGGGACCTAAGGGCCCTTCCAAACCTTACTGGCCCTGACCATCTCCCTGGGGCTTCTATTTTTCTTTAATGGAAGGATAAGAAACCCTAACATAGCAATCATATCCCGTAATTTGAACTGTGCTCAGTCCTGCTTTCTGCTGTCCTAGTTGATCTTCCAAAATGGACCTTGGACCAGTGCTATAGGTCACATTGTTTGTGGTCTCTGGACCTGTCTGACGGATGGCCACAAGACATGGCTCATTTCCTTGCCTTCTCTGTGGCTGTAGGTAGAACTTGTCACTGCCACCAACCTGGTTCTGCTAAGATCATGCAGAACTGTGCCCGGGTCACTGCCCTGCCTGTCACCCTTAGCTCCTTGTGCATCTCCCTCATGGACCAGTAATGCTATTGCTGCTCCTTTTAAATGAAGTTTGTTTCAAAGCTTCTTTTTGTATCCACTCTTTCATGCATCGTATTCAATTCATGATTGGAATATAGAAGTATAAGCCCCAGGTTATACTGAAATATCAATATAACTCCCATGCATGTGAACATATATGCTTCCATGACACTGCTATGAAGAAGGATGTAGGAAGACTTCCTCTCAAGGGTGTAGGAAGACAAAGCCTCTAGAAGGCCTCAGGAAATTTTCCTTCATATGAATTTGAACAATTAAAATTTTAACTTTGGACAAAAATGTAATCTCCAGATGTTCAGTTTGAAACTATTGCAACTTGATTTTTCAAAGAACTCATGACTACATAGAATCATAGAATCATTTCAGTTGGAAAAGATCTTTTAAAATCATTAAGTCTAAACAATAATCTAAGTCCACCACTAAACCCTAATGTCCCTAATGTCCCACCTAAACATGAATCTTCATAGCTACACAATTTCATAGTTTCAAAGTATGGTTCCTTTTAATATGAAGTTATGTATTCTTATGTCTGCCTATCAGACCTTTGATTCATAGACTGTGTACTGAAAAAGGACACAAAAATGTAATGAAAATTCATTCAGCTGCAAAGAAGTACTGGAGGATTTGCTTCTGAAGAAGTTTCTGTTCCCCAATGTCTTCTTGCTAGGCTTACTTAATTCTAGCCATGCTTTCTGGGCTGAATGGATGATATTTTGGCCTGCCAAACTTTTTATCTCGGTGAAATACATGGAGCAAATAATTGGTAATATTACTTTAAGACCTATTGCATGTTTATCCGTCACTGAAAAAAAATGTAAAAAGAGAATCTTTAGCAGTTCTCTGGCTGTTTGCATCACACTATGTTAAATATTGCTGAAGAATTAAACAGGAGCAACTTTCAGCACCACAAGGTCCAGGAAAGATTTTATAGCAGTGTCCCAAGACGTTTCTTAAAAGTTTTTTAACATCTTACTCAGCAACACAGACAGTGGGACTGAGGGCATCTTCAGCAAGCTCATTGATAACACCAAGCTGTATGGTGCAGTCACACACTGGACGGAAGTGATGCCATCCAGAGGAACCTGGACAAGCTTTAGAGTTGGGCCCATGATAGCCTCATGAACTTCAACAAGGCTAAGTGCAAGGTTCTACATCTCTATTAGGGCAATTCCAAGTGCAAATGCAGGCTGGGTGGAGAACAGATTGAGAGCAACCCCTGAGGAGAAGAATGTGGGGCTGTTGGTGGAAAAGAAGTTGTGTACTCACAGCCCAGAAAGCCAGCCCTACCTTGGGCTATATCAAAAGAAGCAAGGACAGCAGGTTGAGAGAGGTGATTCTGCCCCTCTGCTCTGGTGAGACCCCACCTGGAATTCTGTGTCCAGTTCTGGGGTCCTTGAACATAAGAAGGACATGGATCTGTTGGAGTCAGTCCCAAGAAGAGCCTTGAAGATGATCAGGGGTCTGGAGCATCTTTGCTGTGGAGACAGGCTGAGAGAGTTGGGGCTGTTCAGGCTGGAGAAGGCCCAGAGAAGGCCTTATAGCACCTTCCAGTAACTCAAGGGAGTCTGGAAGAGAGTTGGAGTGGGACTTTTCATAAAACATTAGTAGCAGTGCAGCAAGAGGACAAGGGGTTATGGCACCAAACTGAAAAAGGGCAGGTTCTCATGAGGTATAAAGAAGAAATTCTTTACTGTGAGGGTAGTGAGGCACTGGATCACTTTGCCCACAGAAGCTGTGAATGCCCAATCCCTGGAAATGCTCAAGACAAGGTTCGATGGGGCTTTGAGCAACCTGGTCTAGTGAGAGGTGTACCTGCCTTTAGCAGGGGGTTTGGAACTAGGAGAACTTTAAGGTTTTTTCTAACCAAAACCATACTATGATGTACCATGGTATGATCTTGCCCTGGAAAGTTTTTCAGTCCTCTGCCTTGAAAATTTCAAGACCCAGTCAGATAAAGCCCTAAGCAGCCTGGTCTAATTTCATAAATGGCCCTGCTTTAAGCAGGTGGTTAAACTGGAGACCTGCTGAGGTCTTTTCTGACCTGAATTATTATCTGATTTTATGATCCTAAAAAGAAGTCCAAACAATCATGAGAGAGCAATTAAAAAATCAAGGTAAATTTTTCAGGACTGCAAAAAACTAGCTGTCAGTGAGTTTCTGCCCACCTTCTCCTCTATACTGCAGTTACCTGAAGTGATCTTTTTTTTTTTTTTTAGAATGCTCCAAGTACTGTCACATTTAGAATTTTCTGGACTGTGAGTGGGAGAGCCATGGAAACCAGACTTAAGTGCATTTTGAAGCAATTAACCTGTTAGAACACTTTGTACTGCTGAGTTTTGCGGCCAGAACTAAACAAATATCACCTTAAAACCCACAAAACATGCAAGGTGAATGATTCACTTGAACATTCTAATGAGATTTTCATTCTGAACACTATTTTTTCCCTCTCTCATGAACTAATACCATTTCAAAAGCATTGTCTTTCTTGAAATTATTCAGGTATGTGTGGATCTTCCTTGTTTAATAACTGCAACAAATTAAAATGAAGGAAAAGAAATCTTCAGGTTTTGTTATTAGAAGTGTAATAATGAGGCATTGATTAATCATTTGCTTAATTTTAGCTATTTAGAAGCAAGTACCTTCCTCTGGCTGAAGAAAAAAAAAGAATATCACAGAGAAGAATTTTTTTTAAAATCAGGTTATTAAAACTTTTTAAATTTGGCCCCTATTCAATTTATAAAACATTTCTTTGAATGCTACCTGAACACTGGCTTTTCCTTTGCTTTTACATTGGCAGAGATCAGTGTCATTGTAACCAGCAATAAATAACCAGCCGTTGTGGTCTGATGCAGCTAAACATCAAGCACACGAAAATCTAGTTCACTTCTGTTGTAATTTAACAGAGAAGAGGAAAAGTAAAACATTATTTTATATGGCACAATTAGGATTATTGAGGAAAACGGGAGAACTGCAAGGCAAAACAGGCACACGCTTGAGCAATTATAGTATAAAGGAGATTTATTACTAACAGAATTAGAAGTAAAAAGAAGTAATAGGAAATTAAAGCAAACTCAAACTCCCCTCTCTTCCAGCACCCCCTCCTTCCCACCAAACCTGCACAAGGGAGAAAAAAAACACAAAACATGAGATTCAGTCAGTGCTACATTTCTTAAGGGTCTCTTTTCTCATGCTTAAGGAAAAGGGTTTCTTCTGCTGTGCCACGGTTTCCTTCCCATGGGAGACAGTTCTCTACGAACTGCTCCAGCCTGGTTCCAAACTGCCACAGGCAGCAGCCCCACACAAATCTGCCGCAGTGAAAAACCTTCTCCCATGGTTCAGCAGCCTTTTCATTACTGCCAGAGTGGGCCATAGTAGTCCATGGGTTTTCAGTTTTTTTAAGGCTGAGCTATTTTCATCCTGAGAGCAACAGCTTTCTTCTTTAAATCTCCAAAAGCCTCTATGTGACCTGGTGTGGACACCCTTTCTTCGAAGGCTGCGCATGGAGTTTCCATGCCCCCATGTACATAACTGAGTTATAGAAAAAACAGAGTGTAATATTACAGTTTTTACCACAGCTTGCAAGAAGAAAGAATTTTAAGTTCCGCTCCGGAAGAGCCTTTACCCTCTTTTCCCGCAGCCATCCTGGCTCCGTCCCATGTGACTTATTTCCCCTTTCTTCCTGACCTTGGAGTCACCCATGTTCTTCTCCCTCATGTGACTTGCTTTACTTTTCTTCTCTCGCTGACTTGGAAGAGAAGGTAATTTCGTCAGCTGCGTATGATGGTCTTTTCAGTTCAGCATGAGCTGTGCAGGCTGGGAGAGGGGCTCAGCCGGCTCCCGGCTGTCAGCCGGTTCTGTGTGGGGCCGTGGCAACTTCAGATCTTATCTCGGCTGCACTGTGTTTGAGGCTGATCCCAGCTGCATGGTGGAGCCAGGATGGCTTTTCCCCCTGGCAGCTTCTGCCCGCTGCCACTGTGCTGGGGATCGAGGGGATCGAGGGGGGCCCGCCCCGGGATGGGTGCCCGGAGGCCCGTTTCCCCCCCGCCCCGGCGGAACACGAGGAGAAACTCACGCTTCTGCGTCTCTTTTAAATATGCAAAATCACAGAAGTGCTATTGGCTTAGCAACTTGTCCATCAACTCAGTTTCAACCCACTACACCAGCATTATTTATTCTCATCTGCTGCCATGTCCTTTAGCTTAATTCCCTTTGCTCATCTACTGCAATTTCTGCACAGCACAGGATGTTAAGCTCAACCTTTTTTCTCTGTGCCGCTTGAACAGGACTGAAAGGAAGCACAAATCTATAATCTTTGTTAGCAGGTACAGCTGTTCTGTGCGCTTTTTACTCCTCAGATGTGAAGTCACCTAAACACTTAACACTAGTCAACACAAAAATTTTTGGAGGTCAGAGAAAAATATAAAATTAAACATAAGAAAGATTTTTCAATTTATGCATGCATTTACTATTCTACAAAGAGTCGGTTTTCCCTTTTTCTCGGGAAAAAATGGAAGCAGCTTTCCTTTCCCAAAAGCGGTGTTTTCCCACTAGTGATTTTGTTGTATGTGCCCTAATTCCCAAGCCAGTAAGACACACAGTTGTACTACACCTACTTTCACAGTTCATGCCTAGATGAACCCCTGTATGTCTAAGATAAGGGTTCATGTTGCATATGCCTTTTTTACCAGTTATCTACACTTACAAGAGTTTTTTCAGGCTCATCTCTTTCCCTTAAGAATAGTCTATTGAAGATAAAAGATCCTTAATGATGATTTATGGTTCCCTTCCAAAAGCTTAACAACCAATCTTTTGTGATCCTATTTCACAGATCTGTGTGCAGTCCTCATGACCTTGCCAGTATCTGTTTTCTCCTCTCACAGAGATACTTTTTTTAACACCAACTATCCTCATTGTATGTTCTATTCAATATGTTATGGAACATAAATTAGGTAAAGAAATCCTGAACCTCTGTCACAGTCTTGAGTGCCACTATTCCTTCCCTTTCCATTCCCACTCCTGTTCATAACTATATTTTCTGTATATTCTCACAAGCCTACAGGAATGGGATGCAGTTGCTTTTGCTGATCCACGATCTGTTGACCGTAATGATCATAATGTCTGTTGACTGCCGTGTATGAGTGGCCCTGTGATCTTTCAGTTATAGCAGAGTTTTACTCTTTTGTGATGAGTGTGTGCAGTGGGACATTCACAGGCAATGTGCTGCACTCCATTTCTGAGGCAGATGACCTCTGCTTCACAGAACATGCATAAACCATGGTATGTATGCTGTGAGAAATTCTGAAGTACTTATACTATTTCTCTGCCTAGGACTGTGGTCACAATAAGACCATTCTACTCTGTCAAAAACCAAAGCAAACCAAACAGAGATAAAAACCCAAGGAATATAGGCCAAAATGCAGCCACTGTCAAGGGAACCATGCAGTCTGTGATATATAGGCTACAATACAGCTGAAACACAGTTAATCCAGTAACACCAAACTACAAACCTGAAAGTGAGGAAACAAAGCAAAGATGTAGAAAGTTCCTAGTGTGGAATTTGATATGAACTCAGTGGGGACAAGCATCAATTTTGCAAGAGCAGCACTTCCTTGATGAGAAAATCTATTTACGGTTTGCATGTGCTTTCAGGTAGTGGAGATTATTGAGATGTCTTTTATCTTTTAGCTGTTGAGACACATGTAAATAGTACATAAGAAATAGCAGGCCATAATTGCATTTCGCTTTGTAGTTATGTATTATTTGTTTTAGTGGCTTTTTCCCCTGTATTCTGAAGTATTTGCACTATTGGAGTGTAGAAGTTAGCAAGTCTTTCTTAAACTTCTCTGGAAGAAAGGAGTGAGGAAGATTCAGGCAGTGAAAAAATTACAAGCTGCAGAAAATTATATCAAATACCAAATTCCATAGGTTATTTCTGGGATTGAGTATACATTCCTTAGTTCACAAACATTGTGCTGTTTTAAAATATATTTTAATATGAGAATTTGTTATTTGATGTCTGATCTTTAGAACTATTACAATCTTCTCTTCTTCCATGATTTGTATAGAAAATACAAATTATTTATAATGGTGGATATTCATTATTGTTACATACAGAAGAATTTAATTCTCTTTTTAGAACTTTACCAGTACTGAAACTTACATTAACAGTATGCATATTTTTAAGGATGATGAAAACAAGTACAAGGATTTTTAAAAATATTTTTGAGACACATGAGATTAAAGAGAATTTTGAACATGTCACAAGCATAATTTTCCTGTGGTTTGATACATACAAAGAGCATAAAAATGAAATATCTGGGTACACATCCTGGTGAAAGTGACCCTGATTAAAGCTCATGTACGTTGCCAAACTCCAGTATGAAATATCATATATAGCTCAGTTGGGGCATCCAAAATGCTTTCAAAACATGTCAAGTATTGTTTGCAGCAAACCCTCGCTATGAAGAACCAGGTCAAATTTGACCCTACTGCAACTTCATGAGGTTGTACAAGCTGGTTGTTGTATAAGTAGTAAAAGAAAACTAGGTTAGAAATTATTCTAAATTCTGAGTAACCAAAAATAATAAGCCTGTGAATTTTACAAATAATTTCATTGACATGAAAGAGGGTATAGAGGAGCAAAATTCAGCAATTCTGTGTAGTTAGGAATTGAAAACAACATGTATTTATTTTCAGTGGTTTTAGATATTATGTTCCTCTACAGATACCCATTCTTTTCATGCACAGGCAAGCATTTCATACAATTTACATAAAATTTGCATAAGAATGATTTAAAGATAAAAAATTGCATTCATTATTGAGTTCTAGAGTCTTTTTTCTCATGCCTTCTGGGAGCTACTGTTACTTCTTTTTTCCCCCCATCTCTGCATATCCAGCACAACATAAAACCGAAAGACCCAAAAACAAAAAATCAAAGCAAAACAGAAGAAAATAACCACATCATTCTTATGTGAGCACTTAATAATTCTTGAAAATATGGTATTCCCAGGAAATTCATGCAGGCTTTTATGGCTTGTTCCATTAGAAACAGAGTATGAATCCCTGCCATCTCTGAGATAATACAGAGGTAGAGGATATAATTTCCATATTCATTCTCTTCTGTATATGTTTATACATGCACAAACATTCACACAAATGAATTTATGTATGTCAGTACAGATTGAAATTACATAATTAGAATATATAAAAATCCAAATGCCAGTAACACTGCTGACAGACTGTAGAATATGAGATACCAACCCTTTTTGGCATTGCTCTTAGTGCTCTGTGAAGATCAGAAGGAATTTGTAGTACCTTACGTTCTTCTAATATTTTTATAATACTTCCAAAATGGTGCATACTGGGAGAATAGGGAAAATTTGGACTGTACTATGTGATATTGATATTGTAACATTTTGATGAATTCATAATATTTCATTTTGAAAATTTGATTTAAAAAGTTCTATTAAGAAATATTACACTGACATTTAAGTAGTGATAAAGGATTGTTTTCAAAGAGCTTACTAAATTTTACTAACTTAATACTACAACTATTAAAGCATCTGCATTCTAAAACTTAACGAGTAATATCAGAAACTTTCTATCCAGAACACAACTTCCTATACAGTCCTTTGAAAGAACTGTGATATCAAAATACGAAATCCAACTAGGTGATTTTAATACAGCTCACAAATCCATGCACAGTTAAAGCCTGAATTCTATCATTTGCTCTTTGTAATTTTGTAATGAGCAGTACTTGCGAACTTAGCTTGTTATGGTCTTGTAAACATAAGTGTACAGAAGAAATATTTACAATTTACAGAATATCAAATATCAGATCACAGTCTGAAGAAAGTTTGGAGTTCATCTTGTGGACAGGTGGCTTTGGCTTATTATCTTGTCTCCCTTACCAGAATATTTATGCATAGTTTCCCTAAGATCAAAAAAGATAAGATACAAAATTAAAATATGTTTTCAAGGTGCAATCCTAATATCAGACTCTACTTTGATTGATTTCCAGTATGTTACGTCAGCTGTCCTGGATAAAAAAAGACCTCATTCCACTGAATTAATTATAATTCTAAAAAAGGTTCCTTACTAGACAAACCACAAAATTTGTTACTTTTATTCCAATTAGTTTAGTGGGCAGAAATTGAAAAGTTCAACAGTATATTGCACATAATATTTTTGATAATGTGCAAAAATATGTCCCATTAGAACTATAAAGTTATTTGACTGTAAAAAGTTTTAAATCAGCACAAAATATCTATAAATATATCATAGGCAAAGTTATTTAAGATAATTTTTCACACTACTATTCTCATGATAGATGTCTTCAGGGAGTTTCCTTCACCAAAGATGCTCTCTGTTAGAGAGGATCCCTAGGAAAAGTCTGAAGAAATTTCAGTATCAGTAGAAAATGTTCTTAAAAAATAAAAAGTGAAAGAATAAAATATCAAGACTAGATTGCAATCTTCCACAAATACTACTCATGATCTACACTGAAGACAAAGATTTTTACATCTAACATATTTGCTAGTATTTGAGTTCAATGTTTAAATATTTTTTGAATTGTCATTTGAAAATTCTTTTTTTTTTTTTTTTTTTTTTTGGTGGGTTAGGCTGGGATAGAATTAATTTGCTTCATAGTAGCTATGTTTTGGTTTTGTGCTATAAACAGTGTTGATAGCACAGTGCTTACACAGAACCAGGGCCTTTTCTGCTTATCCCGCTGTCCTACCGAGTGAGTATGCTGGATGTGCACAGGAGATTGGGAGGTGACACGGTCAGGACAGCTGACCCCGACTAAGCAAATGGATATTCCATACCATATGGCATCATGCTCAGCACAAAAACTAAATGGGAGCTTGGCAGGGGGGCCACTGCTTGGGGGCTGGCTGAGCATCAGTTGCTTGATGGTGAGCAATTATTTTCATTTGCATTCCTTGTCTTCCTTGGGGTTTATTTCTCTCCTTCTGCTCCTTTCTTTTTCTTTACAATTTATTAGTATTTTATTTCATTTTCCCCCCCAGTTATTAAACTCTTTTTATGTCAGCCCATGAGCTTTCTCACTTTTGCAGTTCTGATTCTCTCCCCAGTCCCACAGGGGAGGGGAGCGAGTGAGTGAACAGCTGTGTGGTGCTTAGTTGCTGACTGGGATTAAACCATGTCAGGTAGTTATGTCTTTTGTTATTTTTCATCTGACACATGAAAGTACAGTGTTGCATTGATATTCTTCATTTTAGTTAAGAAGTAAATGAGAGAGGAGATAGAAAACATATGTAATAAAATACAACAAAAAAGACAAAATAGGAAATTCAATTAAGGTGATACATCAAAAAGTTCAAAATTCATTCAAAATTATGGCATATATGCCCAGATTTCGAAAAATATAACTGAAACTTCTCTAGTATATTTCTGGAACCAAGATGACTTTCATCAATACAGTGGCAGGCAGTTTTCTCTGCATCCTCACCTATTCCATAACAAGAAAGATAAGATGAACACAGTCATGTCGTAACAGTACTGTTGATGATGAAAAATTTCATAAGAGGAGAGATGGAACTGAAAATATAGGTGAGAGAAAGCAAAAAGTCTAGTGACATTCTAACTTTAAAGTCCTGGTAAGTATATCAGGTATACATTTTAGAGCAGAGGAGTTGCTTACCATGCCTCAGGGATGTCCAAGTATTACAAAATTATCTGTAGAAAGTACTTGTGAAAAGACAGCCCTTTGAATCCTTTTTAACTTGCATCCAAATACTGTTGGAGTCACTAGAGCTGTGTAACTCGCCACTGATTCATGCTGCCTAACCACGCTGGTGTGCACTTCTGCCATCACATTTATTTATGTGCATCTGTGAATAGGTCCTGTGTTACATCTGGAACTAGCAATGCAGTTGTAAGTGATTCGTCAAAATCAATGTGAAATAGAGGCTCAATTGTCCTCTGAGATGTGAGCTAACTATTTAATCTAGAAGGCTGAATAAAATTAAAGATTAAAGAAAAAGAAGAAATGAAAAATATGCAATTTATTGTAAGTGAAGACAACTGTATATAAATAGAAAACCTCTTGGACTTCTCATTATCATTTTAAAGTTGTGCAAAAGCAAATAAACTCATCTCTTGCTTATTTCCATATTTCCATAGATGATTAAACCCTATATTATTACAAGATTCATCTTGCTTTTTTTTTTTTTTTTTGGTAATAAGAAGTATTTCTGCGGATATAACTCATGCATATAAGTGACTGTGAACATAGATTGCCATCGATTTCAGAAAAAACAGCCTGCAGCCTAGAGGTACTGGGTAGAGACAAGTAAATCCCCTGCTTAAATCCATAGCCTAAGGTTAAGACAAGTGATTTGGCTTCATAGCAGGATTTTTCTGTGATCTATTCCTATTTGTTTAGCTCCTGTTTATAACTCTTCCTAATCAGCAATATGTGGACAGCAGTTTTTGAACAGGGGTGATTGCATCTACTCCATTTGTACAGAACCAAAACTGCCTTCTGTGTAACTGCACTGGGTTTCTATATTAGACAAGCCAGAGATCAATATACTTCTTGGTAGAAACTGCTATTTAAAAATTTACAATAATTATTTCTAAAACATGGATCATAAACCACTACAAAATATTTAAGGTAAATAGTGCCTTTGTATACATGACAAGGTGTTAAGGAGGTAATTGCCATCAAATTTGTGAGATGCTTAGACACCATGATCCAGGGAGTTATGTAAACACAGATAGGTCAAGGTCAAGGTTTGTTTCAGAATTTAGGGGTTGTTGAGGAAAACAGACAACATTGGCTTTAATACTGCAATCCAAATGAAAACCTTGAGAAAAAACTACATTAAAAAGGTTCAAAGAATTAGGGACATGGGCAAACTAATGAGCATGTTCACAAAGATATATGGACTTTAATTTAAACAAAGTAGCATAAATTAAATTTTCAAATTGAGAATGCTGATTATAAAAGTACTTTTATTTTTTAAGATAGTCTACTAATAAACAAGAGAACATATATCTGGAAACAAATTTTCAGGACTCAGTAATTTTTTGGAATAAACAATTTCTTTTCTTAGAAAAATAGACCATATGATTTTTATTATTATTTTTCGGTTAGAGCTATCAGTCCAAAGTTATACTTGTCACTTATTTTTCCTTCTCAAAAAGGTCCAGCTCCATTCCCCAAGGATAAGAAAAAACAGATATCAGAATTCAAACAATTTTTATTTTCTTGCAAATCCATATATATACATGCATAGTCCTAAAATGCCAGTTTTGGAAAAGCAGAATTCTTCAGTGACAGAAAAAGTGGCTGATTTTTTTGACAGAATTCAGAGCTGTGTAGAATTTCTTGAACTTGTCACAGAAGCAGTAGAGTTGATGCAGAGTCATTCTCAGTGCTCCTCTCTACACTTGCTGGTCCCTATCCTCTCCTAAGAGACTCTGAATCTTCAACTGCCCTTGCACGCTCTCACAATCTACGTCACAGCTTTGCTACCCTCAGCTTCATCCTGTAAAAAGTGACTTAAATGATCATCTATTTCTCTGCACTTTACTTCGGACTGAAGTGCCTTCCACTGAACAGGGAGCATTTTCCCTGCTCTGGCTGTTGGCCTGAGGGTCGGGTGTGTCCTCCTGACGCACATACTGGGACGAGCAAGAAGGCAGGAAAAGAAGCTCAGTTCAGCATCAGTGTTTTTAGTACCAAAACTCACTTACAGGCAGTTCTCACTGCACAGCAGTGCACTGCTAAAATATAGAGTGGGATGACAGAAATATTAGATGAAGCCATAATGATGCAACACATTTTAGCATTTCATTTTCTAAGCAAAGGGCTAATGATTAGAATGCTACAGCACACCGGCATTGTCTTGCAAAAAGCTCAAGTTTCTTTAGATCAGTCAAGCTATTATTAATTCAGATACTAAGGATACGTCTTGAAAAACTGAACTATGGTTATGCAGAGATAGTAGTTTTGTTGGGCTTTTTCTAATAAGTAACAAGAGGAATCCAGGCTTTTCAAATTTTCCTCATTGATGACACTTTTAAAGCCAATTTTGTTCTTTTTTGGAGAACCCTCTAGATCTATTAAATGTATTCATGTGCTAGTTCTGCTCACACTATGTCTTCCATTATGCTAAAGGGTGTTATTTTCATTTTGTCATATCTGCTTGTGTATCTTTAAGTCATAGTCATAAGCTTATGGTTTGGCTGTCTGAAATTGATTTAAAAGCAAACAATCAAAAAAACCCATAAGAAGAGAAAAAAAAAAAAAAAAACCCAAACTGTGAAGTCTGAACAATGCAACTCCTACACAGCTGCCTTGAATGTATTTCAGGCAGAAATAATTAGTGTTACTCAGACCAAAGGAAAATCACCTTCCTTTCGAGAATGATTAACAACTATTTTTTTTTATACTGCAAATACCAAGACTAGTTCTATCATTATTTTTCGTATATAAAGCATAAAACATTCAAAGCAGCATGTTATGGAGGTATATGAAAAACAAAGGCTTAAATTCTTTGTTTCATCTACAAATGCAATCAGTAATAATAGCAATGCCAAGGAAAAAGTAGTTTGAAGCTTAATAGAAACAAGAATAAAAAAAGCAACTAAAAAATCCAAAACCCAGCACAGGAGGAACCATTTCTGGAGGGGAAAAATAATCTCAGTGTAATGCCGAATGTTCCTAAATTGAAAGCCACCAACACAGACAATTAACAGTGTTCAGAATCACCTTCCCTTTTGTTTTAGTCTTATAAAAGTAGACAGAACTTTAGATAATATTTCTTTCTCAAAAATTCCTCCAGAAAATATTAATACATGTTCCAGTACGCTTCACAATCTATACACAAGCTGTCATTTTTTGGAATAGAAGCAATGAGTTGCACAAAGAAGTCATAGAAGCACAGTCTTGAAAGTGCCTTCAGGAGATGATTTGGTCTATATCCCTGGTCAGGGATAACCAAATGGCTCTAGACGTGGTCCAACAGAACGCATTTGTCTAGTATTATCTGAGGATGTCTGTTTTAAATAAGGTCCAATACAAATTGCACAATCTCCATAGGTAATGTGTTTAGCGATGATTTTCTAATCTATATCAAGTATTTTGAATTAAGTTAGGCTTTTTAAAATTATTATTATTATGCATGTCTACCTTTAGTGGATATAAAGACATATTTGCACTATCTGTTTTGTAAGAATATCTTTTATATAGTTGAATGTTATATACTAAAATCATTTTCCCACTCCTTCATTGGTGATCTTTTCTAAATTCATTTTAGCAGCAGATCAATGTTTATTATCAGTTTTAACAACCTCAGGCAGTTTGCTTTTCCATAACTCATTTTAGTAAAAAAAATCATCGGTCCCCAAAGTGTTGATAACCTGGACAAGAGACCAAATTGTGTCCTGCTTATTACAGTCATATCTTGAGACAGGCAAAACTGACACTTTGCAAGAGTCACTTAAAGAAGCCAAATGTCCAAACTGTGTTGTTGCTACAATCTTAAGAAGAGGGATTTCAAGTTTGCAGTTGTGGCAGGCTGATAAAACAGCTTAAAAGATACTGAAGTAAAAGAGGAAATGTATCTTCGGTACCAAAATGATCCATTATCACTCCTTTATGTTAAGCAACAGACCTTAAATAGAAATATCAAATTTTGATCTTGGTACTCCATCTGTAGCTGTAATTTAGCTATCAATTGAAAGGACTTACCCATTCTTTGGCTAGTTGGACAAATTGTCAAATATGAACTGCTACAATAATTGATATAACTACTACAATACTGATATAAGGCCAGCTTTTCATTTGCATTACAGGTGATTATAAAATAGTTATTTCTTTGAGTAAATGCATTCCCAGTGTACAGTTTCTGGACATTTTTATCTTCACATTGTCAGATGTTTCTATAGAATTTCATCATGAATTCTTCACAAAGAGCATGCAGAAATGCCTGTAAACATAATATGGCTGCAGCTGCAATAATGGACAAGGGTCTGTCCTCACAGGTTAACTACATTTATTTGTCCCTAAAAAATTCTGCATTCTTTAAGCTACAATAGCAAAAGACTTTTTTTATTATTTATTTTTAATTGCAAGAATTCATTCCAATCTTGTATATTTTGCAATCCAAAACACCAAACGATTAAATACACTTTTCCTGGATTAATTTTGATATTAGCCCTAGTAGCTGTTTCAGTTGTTTTATAGTTTTAATGTACATAATGTTTGTTATGGCTATTACATTCTCAACGAAAAAAATATCAATTTACTGTCCTTCAAGGTGCCTGTAGGTTTTCTTTTCCAAACAAGTTCAAACAAAATGAATTGAATTATATCTACATTGAAAATACTGCTGTTTTTAAAAATTAAATAATTGTGATACAATAAGAGATGCCTGGAAAGAGACAGTAAGTATTCCAGAAGATTGGATACAGGAGTAGTAATCAACTTTACTGCTATGTTAATTTCTCACATGCTAAACCATGACAGGGTACCTCTAGAAGAAAAGATTTTTCATTTAGTAAAGTGCCACATTCTGTAATTAGACAAAATGTTATGATTGGAAGTATAGAAGCTAGCATGTTAAATGCTTTCTAATAGTATTGATCTTACTAAATATTTTAAATATATATATGTGTGTATATATATTTATTTATGGTATGTGTCTCTATATCTGTGTGTGGGCATACAAAAAGACATTTAGTGTTCTATCACAGTTCAGTAATTTTAAAACATCTCACTAAAGGCTTCTGCAAAGAGCTGGATCAAACCTCAGCTGTGCAAGTTACATTCAAGTTCATGTGAATTAATTTCCTTTTTGCTTCTCCACAGGTTTGTTTAACCACCTGCTGAATTCAGTGGGATATACCATCTGTTTAACTGGAGTCCAAGACTTCCCTCAACAGCAAAACTCTCCTAACATCCACATTTTAAACATCCAAATTCACATTGAAACGCTCCTTCAGACTGTGTTCCAGAGGATGTTCAGCGCCTTGGGCTTCATCTACACTAGTAATGAAAAAAGCAAGATGTAGGGATAAGTAGTGATATGTGGTTTTCCTTGTCACTGAACTGCTAATCAAAAAATGGCTGGGTTTTGGCTTAGGCAAACAAACTCCCTCTCGCCCTATGCCTGATCACAGCATCATAGAATCATAGAATAACAGAATTGCTTTGGTTGGAAAAGACCTTTAAAATCAACAAGTCCAGCCATTAACCCTTCACTGCCAAGCCCACCACTCAGTCAGGTTCCTAAGCACCATTACTGCATGCCTTTTAAAAACCTCCACAATTACTGTTAACCAAGAGCCTTTCCCAGCAGCCAGCTTGAACAGGACAGCATGGTTTCACAGAAGAATGGGGAGATTAGCTGCATTAGCACTAATCATGCTGCACTTGGAGTCTCTGTTATTTTCTGATATGGTTTTAGCAAAGAAATACTCAGCTATCATTGATTTCGTGTTTCTGGGCTCCAGTGTTCACGTCATGCACAAAGCCTGAGTTATACCTGGACTGCAATCAACACTGAAGACAGACAATATAAGAAGGCCCCTGGCCCCCAGCCTACTGCCTCTTCAGGTCCTCTACTCATTTGCTGATGTAGGAACTTCCAAGGGTTCCTCTGTTGACTTCAACGGATTTTTTATTTGAACCAAAATTTTCAAAGCTTACAGGACCATTGTTAAGAGGGATTGAAAATATTTCCAAAACAAGACAGAGAACACTGAAATGAGCTCCTGAAGGCCACTGCATTTATTTTGCTTTCAGTGCTAAAACTTACCTGTCTTGGAGCTAAAAACTGAAAACCCATTAATTTAGTCTACCTCAAGCTGTTCAGCTACTTTACTTGAAATATAGGCACTTATCCATAATGGAGGCAGCATTAGTGACATTAAAAACAATGAGGAGTTAATTACAATTATTAAAATTTGTTTAAAAAATAGTATATTTGCAGCTAAGTGTTATTTGTTCACTTTTTTTTCATGTAACACTCCTTTTTTAAAATTGCTGAAAGGTCTAGTCCATTTTAACCTTAGCAATTCTAGTGCCTATCAGCTCTGTTGGCACCCTTGGGTCAGAGGCAGTGAGCAAGCCCCAGAATTGCCCCCCTGAAAATTGCACTGCAGTCTGGGCACGTGGTGTTTCTTTATGTCTGCCTACATAGCTGAAGTTAAATGATCCTCCCTAGTAGAACAAGAAGTACTTCTACTTTTTTATATGTTTTTGTACAGTAACCTTTTCTTCAGAATTATAGATTTTTGCAACATTTCTTGTCTTCATATTTGCTATAAAAATGTAATTAAACTGTATCTTAATTTCAGCGCTGACAGAATCAATTACAAGCTCTTCCATCTGTGGCTTCTAATTTAGAAGAGTGTCTTGACATTATATGGATTTTTGACTATAATTTAAAATCATAATAGATTTTCAATGCCTTAAGATCCCTTGGTGCCTTTTGTATCCCACCCCTCACAAGGAAGTAGTAAGGTATAAGAGCACCAGTAGGAGAATTAGCCAGGCTAACTTTTGTGCTGACCACAATTCTATCTCAGAGACAGAATCTGACATCATGATAGATGAGACACAGCTTTTTGCATTTGATACAATGATGGTGTGAGAGACTGAAATGTTAAGGGTTAATGACTCAAATAATTGTCCATTTGCAAAACCAGAAGGTGCTTTGCTGATGACCTGCAAGGTAAAAGCCTGGTTGAAGAGGGGTCGTGCAGCCACCACTGGAGGCTACTAGCTGGGGTTTGAGCCAGGTAAGTGAAGAGGCAGATCCTGTGAAGGTGGAATAATAACCTTTTATCATGCTAATGCTGTCTCTTACACAACTGACTCAGGTGTAAAAGTGTCCTCCAGGGAAGATATCTAGACATTCGCACGTAGGCCTGAAGGTATTCATCCCTTCTGATGGGTCATAACCACCTCAACTACGATGAGTGAGAAGTAGCTGTCATCTCTCAAAGGTGTCATAAATCATCAAAGATCCCTCCCACACCTGGGCATTCCACCCACTGAACTTTGTGTTTCATGGGCTTTCCCCACCCTTGAGGTATCAAGAGGCCACCATCGCTTCAGCCAGCAGACAGTGAAATTACAGCAATCAAGCCTTGTCACTGGACCCACGGGTTGTGATTTCTTTCTACTTTTATGTTATTATATTGTATATTTTGCTAAAAATCCACCCATTTTTCTATAGATTCATTTGGCATATATTTAAGATTTGCAAGGATTCATGCCTAGAATCCAGAATTTTTTTGAAAGCAGTTCAGTAATTGATGTAAGGAATGGGTTTGAAATTATTATTCAGAGCAGGGTGTTAAGGCAGCTTTATCTGATCCTGAATAAAAAGAAATTACCTTCCTATTGCATCTTGAAAAGTTTATCATCCCCATTCCACTGCAGGAGAAAATAGTTCATGCAATAAAATCAGTTCATCACTCTCCAGAATGATTAAAATCCAGCCAGAATCTCTCTACAGAAACTAGGGAAAAATGTAACTCTGATAAGGAACAAAGATCTCTCCAGCTTGGTTAATGTCTGCTAAATATCTATTTAACATACCTGTATTGCAGATATATTTTTTGTGCTGTGTCCATATTGCCAACCCAATAATGTTATCAAATGCCCTTCCTTTTCTACCTCAAAGGTTTTATTTGATTTTTCGTGTGACACTATGTTACTGCCATGATCTTATGGAATAGTGTTTCATTAATCATTCTGTTCTCATGTTACTCGTCTTTCTTTATCTTGCTATTTCACCACTGCTATATCTTATAAACTTTTGTCTTGCAGATGGTTTTGTTTGCGCATTATCACATCTATTAGTTTCCTTCTAAGGTATCTTACTCACCCAGCATTCCTAATGCATCTAGTCCTTATCTCACAAGGTAAGATTAATGACAGATTGTGTTGTACATGAATTAAAAAGACTGGGAGCATATGCAGCACACAAAAAGCCAGCCGGAGTCACGTGACACTACACATAATCTGTTCCAAACAATATCTGGATATTTTTCCCTGTAAAGCTGAAAGCAAATATGCTGGAAGCAAGGGTTATAAGTAAAAGGATGGGAAGCAGTAACATTTATTTGTGAATTGTTTATTTAACAACCAGCTTTTTTTTTCCTCTGTGTGCATGATTCGTGAAGTTGCGAAAAAATTCGTGCGTTTTTGCGAAAAAATATGGATAACTTATTTCTAAGATATATAATTTTAGCAACCATTTTGCAGAATAAGTGAGCAATTTACACTAAATGTGAGTAGTGAAAATTGTGGCAAAAAGACTATTTCTATAAACATCCATCTCTTAAAAATCTGCAGACAATATTCACTTGAAATGTATTACTATAGCAGTATCCATCTGAAATACATTACTAATATAATCACTTTTTGTATGGCCTAGAAATTCCACATATGAAGCTGAACTGAGCTCTCTCTTAATTGGAATTATTATAGGAGTGGGTTTGACTCATGCAGTTAAATGTTTGATGTGTTTTCACTTTGAAATCATAATCTTGTGCATTTCTTCTTTCATTCAAGAGGGGCTATATTTGATTGCTTTATTAAATGGAAATGAAAACTCTTTTCTTTCTCAGTGTAGTACCACTTAAATAGCAATTGATCCAGGAAAACCTGGGCATTTTGGGAGCATGGCTGGAGCAGTCTGATCAAAACCACTCTAGAGGAAGAAATGGTTTTTTCCCATCTTCATGGAGGAGCTGGACTTCTGTGTCCAAGTATTCACTGTAGGAAGAGAAGAAGAGGAGAGCACTGTGGTGAGGCTGGTCATCCAGTTCCAAGGCGATGGGTGGAAGAACAGATGTTAGGCCATGCAGAAATTAGATGTGTTTTTTGCTTTAATCCCATTAATATGTGTCTAGGATTGTCCCTGTTACTGAGATAAGAAAGAAAATCCATTGAGAATGCAAGACTTATGAAATGGCAGTCTTTAGTGTACAGGAAAAAATATATAGAGATTTATTAAAATAAAACAACAGTAATTGGACAATTCCATATAAATGAAGTTAAAAATATGCTCTGTGCAATTAAAGTTATTGTTGCTTTTTTCATCTTAATATTTTCAAACGTACACACAATTTTTTTATGCGGATGGGGGGAGGGGGATTGGGAACTGACAGGTACTGCTTTCAGATTTTTAAAAGATTTTTATTAACTAATCCCTAAACCAGAAACTTGACAATGTAGACACATCATTTTGTGTTCTTGTAGTCTATTTCTGATGACTGACAAACAAGAAAATATCCCATGTCTTTGTATCAGATAGGTATTCAGAGTTCAAGCTCATTAATATTTTCCTTTTATAAAAGAAAACAGACTCATTCTAACACCCTTGTCAGCAGTCAAAGTCTTCACATGTTTCTATTCATTGGTCCAGATAAAAGCCTTGGATAGGTCCATTAATTTCAGTCAAACTATACGATTTATGCTTATCCAGCTTGCTGCTGGAACAGTTCTATTCACTTTTGCTCCAAATTAATCATTATTTCTGAAGAGGAAGGGGGAACGGAATAGCATCAGACACAGCATGATCCTTCAGCCTCTAACCCAGCACATTTGCCTATATTGTAGTTACATTGCTTTGTTTCTTCCACTCGCTTTCAGTGTCTTCTTCCCCTTTTATACATCTTCAAAGTTGCCCTTTGTTCTTCAGTTTTCTCAGCATTACTCTTCTCTTCTGCATCTGACATTTCTGCCTAACTGACACATTACATGCATGTGGATAATTTCTTACATGTGGTATCACAATCTAATCTCAAAAGCTAAATTAATTTTCCATGTTGTGCTTATGGAATTAATTAGAAGGGTATAATACTATATTGATATGACTTCAGAAGTAGCAGAGCAACTTTGTTGACTGATTTTTTTCTTTTCAGGATTATATGAATATAAATACATTTAATATAATTTTTATTGTTTCTGCTAAACTGTCCACTAAATGGACAAAATCATAGTGAGTATGGAGAGTTAGAGTTAAAAGAGAGATATAACTCTGCAGCTCTGTAGTTGTACAAGTTATGTTCAATGGCAGTTAATATCAGGACCTTAATTCTGCTCTGTTTGAAATTACTTTTCTCTCCTTTTATTTTTGTCTTCTATCTACTCTTCTGTGCATTTTATATTTACATGTTTCTTTCCCTACTCTTCACGGTATGTACATTATATGCAGTAGGTATTAGAGCTGTACTGTCAATGTTTTTAGGTAGTATTCCACATAGATTACCTTATCCACTATATATGTTACGGGTGGATTGCAACATGGATATGAAAGTGATTGGAAGGTCAGATCCAGAGGCTGCTGGTCAGCTGTTCAGAGTCCCAGTAAACCTCAGGGACAAGTCCTGTCCCTCAGGGGTCTGTATTGAGACCAGTGTTCTTTAATATCTTCACCGATGATGTAGATGAAGGGATTGCTTGCCCCCTCAGCAAATTTTCAGATGGCACCAAGCTGAGTGTTGCTGTTGACACGACACACCTGAAGGATAGCATGACATCCAGAGGGACAAGCTTGAGAGCTGGGCCTATGGGAATCTGGGAATCCCATGAGATTCAAAAAGACCAAGTGCAAGGTCTGCACCTGGGGCACAGCAACCCCCAATATCATTACAGGCTGGGGGATGAACAGATCCAGAGCAGCCCTGTGGAGAAGGACTTAGGGGTGCTGGTGGATGAGAGGCTGGACATGACCTGGCCATGTGCCCTTGCAGCCCAGAATGCCCGTTGTGTCCTGGGCTGCATCCAAAGCACTGTGGGCAGCAGGGGAGGGAGGGGATTCTGCCCCTCTGCTCTGCTCTGCTGAGACCCCACCTGCAGTGCTGCATCCAGCTCTGGGTCCCCAGCATGGGAAGAACATGGACCTGTTGGAGCAGGTCCTCCAGAGGAGATCACCAAGATGATTTGAGGGATGGAGCCCCTCTCCTCTGAGGAAAGGCTGAAAGAATTGTGGTTTTTCAGCCTGGAAAAGACAAGACCTCAGGGTGATGTAGCCTTCCAGTACCTGAAGGGAGCCTACAAGAAAGGTGGCAAGGAACATTTTACCATGTAGGGATAGGGCAAGGGATAATGGCTTCAAACTGAAAGACAGAAGGTTTGAATTACACATAAGGAAGAAATTCTTTACTGGGAGGATGGTGATGCATTGGAAAAAGATGCGCAGAGGAGTGGTGGATGCCCTGCCCACGAAGTGTTCAAGGCCAGCTTGGGTGGAGCCCTGAGCAACCTGGTCAAGTGGTAGAGGTCCCTGCCCATGACAGAGGAGTTGGACTAATATGATCTTCAAGGTCCCTTCCCTCAAACTATTCTATCATTTTTCATTGCATATAAACTGTAAGTAAATAGATGAACTTCTAAGCTTGCCCAGCCTAGTTCCTATTTACCTGATTCTAGTTTGGCTATATTTGGTTTCTGCAAAGTACTTTGCCTGCTACTTGTCAATGGTTTTAACACTTTCAAGGAATTAATTAATAAAAAAACTTAAGGTAATGCTTCCTGACCTTTCAGCTGATTTCATAACTGGCTGCTCTTTAGTATTTCCAAATATAATTTTCAGACCACTGGGGTGACATTTTAAAACACAATGCCAAAGCATGTGATTAATTGATAATGCAAAAATACCTGATAAACTAAAGATTTCCTTAAGTTTACCCAAAGAGGCTGAAAGACAGCAACCACTGTGTTAACCTTTTCTCCTAAGAATCACTTTGGGCATTTTGAACAGGTTGCTAATTAGGCCATCAAAAGTACAGGGGTTCACTTGTCAGACTTCGAGGTTAAAGACACTCTAGATGACAGATATAATTTTGGCTACCTCAGGAAATAAAAATTTAACCAGCTTCACTGATTTTAAATTGCTGTTGACAGGATCTGAAAAAACCTCTGACCCTTGTCATAATGAATTCATCTGTTAGACAGGCAAATGCTTATGGATGGGAAGACTGACACCTTTCACTATCTTTGACGTGTTTAAGGTTGCAGCGTGTGAATATGTGCAGGGCTTTTACAAGAAGACACTGAGAATACAGAAGATCGAAGAAGGGTGTGAAACCCTGTAAGCTGGCCTGTTTCTTCAATTGTCATTTGGCCTAAAAATCCTATAGTTGGCTTTCCCTTCAAATAATGCTGCTGTTCAGGAACATAGTGGCTTATAAGTACAAAACAAAAAGTGGACATTAGTTCAATTCTTGCTTAGACAGACTTTGACTTTTCTGAGGTATGACAGATAAAGCTTAACCCTATTCCAATGTTGCTAACAATATATATTTTTTTAATTCTTGAAAAGTTTAAGGACAGACTATCTACAAAGTAAAAAAACCTCTATTTTTTTAGAGGTTTGTGTGTTAAATATAAAAATGATTATGTGATTTTTTTCTTCCTCCTTTTTCCCCAGCTATCACTTTGTCATTGCTACCAAATCCCACAAGGAACAGTCCTATTTGAAATGCCTCCGTTTTCTCTTTTTATCCCTGATTATTTCTCTCTGCTTTTTTAATTTTATCAAACATCTCGGTATTATAAAAAATGCTTATACGTAAGATGCCTATAATTTTTAAGCCACATTTTGGATCCTCTGACTCTACACTTACCTACTGTCAAATATTAGAACATTTAAAACAGCAACATCTTGAAAAAATACTAAAATCCACATACAATGAATACTAAGAAACAGGCATAGAGGCTGTTCTGTGACCCAGCCCAGAAGGGCCACTGGTTATGCTACATAAAGTAACAGGACTTCAGCTGAATGAACAACCCAGGAAGAACAGTTTGCTAGCAGTAGATTTGGGTTAACATCTCAAAAAGGAGCAAAAGAAAAAAATTTTGGCATCAACTTTTTAAGTGATACGTTACAGAAAAGAAAGATCCCTTTCAGGACACGCTTTGTCAGAATGGCTGTCACATTTTGATTTTTGGTACAAATGGTGGAGAGAAAAACTTGGGATTGTGACCCCTGAATAGGAAGAGGCAAGTCTCGACATCTCAAAATTCGGCATTTAGATCTGAGAGCAAGACAGGATTTCAGATGCAGTTACACCTTCACGAATGCGATTCATGTAATATAATATAGATAATTAATTGAATGCTTCAGTGAAAATAATACAGGCCATGATATGCTGCAGTCTTAAGAGACCTGCTCCTGGGAGCAGCTGACTCAACAGCTCACTGTTTCAGCACCTTACCTCCTTTCAGCATCTTGAATGTGAAATCCTTTTCCATTGTAACCAAAAAGAAAGCTTTTTATATTTTTTTTCATTTATTTTTCCTGAGTCATGTAAGTGTAATTGGCTCCCTAGCAAAAGGAATGGGTGGGACTAAGAGTAAATGGAACATGAGGGTATGACTTCCTCATTCTGATAGCAATAAGTGGTTGGATTTGTTTGCCATAAATAGGGTTTAAATCTGCAAATCCAACATTTGTATTTCCCCTGCAGATTTTCAGAGGTAGAGCTTAAAACCTTTACAGCATTTTGGGGGCAAAATGTGGTTGTTTGAGAGGGAATAATTGCAAGGAAAAAATGTCTACTTCATCTCTTGTTGTCCACTCTTGCTTAAAAAAATACACTGAAAATATATACCCAAAAAAGTAATAGAAAGGGAGATCGCAGTGTTATTCTCTTTATTGTAGCTGTTCACAACTTTTGATCATGCTTCAAACACCAGTTAGCATCAAGTGAAATAACAATGATACAGAAGTTCAATGACCCAGTGATGTATTAGCAAAGTCTCATTTCAAGTGTGCCAGCTTGAACATGGTACATTGTCAAGGTGCCAGGCATGCACAAGTCCATTACTGGAGCTAGAAGGGCTACTCTGTTGTACCTGTGTAAGAGCATAAAGATATAAACCTGACTCACATCCTGGGCTTATAGGCTCCTGCCTTCAGGAACACAGTGTGACGGTGTACATATGGTCAGTCCTAGTCATTATTGGTACAGACACATGCTATTTTAGTCTAGTTAATAAGGCAGCAAATGTTTAAAATGAAGATACACAGTAGGAGATTAGTAGAAGTATGTATGTTAGCTAGCTCCTGAGATGCTTTTGAAGACTGTAGTTTCTTTAAAGAATCCAGTCCCAAAACACCTCATTTATAACTGTTCTGTAGACACAGGCTTGGTTGAAAATGAGCTGTACTAGTTGAAATTGTCTTTATCTATAAAACTAGGAAATACGAGATTCATCATATAAACGATCTAAACTGTTCATTATAAACATACAAATGAAAATTCAATGACCTCTAAATAAAATAATTCTTCTTCATTTCAAAGGATCTACTGAACTTAATTTCTGAACAAGTATAGAAAAGAATATGAAATTACAGTTTTTCTCATTATACAGTTGCATAATAGTAAAGTGAAATAAAGTGTGCTGTCTGAATTAGCTGGCCCACTGATGGATGATATGCACATACGGTGTAAATGTTCAAACATATACCCACACAAATATTTTTTTTAGCTTTTCAAAACATTGCACATCATAAAGTATTTTGAAAATGCAAGTAGAACAGAATCCTACTATTGTAAGTAAAAGAAGAGAAGAAATTTCTTTCTCCCAAGCAGGTAATTTATCATATTTAATCCTTTGTCTGGAAATATAATTATGTCTTTATAGACTAGATTTATATCTGAAAATCCAATGAATTTTAGACCATAGATAACATTTTAAACTGACTTTTGAATCTCTCCAAGGCCCGAGATCCCACCACATCTCTGGATGACCTGTGATCAGTCACCCTTACAGTGAAAAGGTGTTTCCTAATGTCCAGATGGAAACAACTCCTGTGTTTCAGTTTGTGCCCAATATCTCTGGTCCTGCAACTGGACACTGCTCCAAAGAGCCTGGTTCTGTCTTTGCGCTTCGTAAGCATGAGTAAGATCCCCATGAGCCTTCTCTTTTTCACCCTCTGTTGGACTCTCTCCAGTACATCCAAATCTCTCTTGTATGGGGGGGATCCAGTCCTGGTTTGACCTCACCAGTGCTGAGCAAATGTAAGGAAAATGATGTAGGGATACTCATGTCACCTAGCTGGGAAAGGTAAGAAACTGCAAGGAATGTCTCAAATCTACATCATTTTTTAGAAGGGGTTAAAATGACCTGAGTCACTCGCTAGTGGACAGAAAATTAATGGGGGCATTGAACATGTTGGCCTTTTACTACCAGAATTTCGGCACTAGAGAACTCTTGAAAAAAGCAGGAGAAGTGTTCAAAACAAGTAAAAAAACTTTCTTATACCATGTGCTCTGATCTAACATTACAAAGAATACAAAGGTGCCAGCATCTCTAAGTAGCAGGATATTTTCACAAGCTGCAATATCTCAATGCTCAGGTTATAACCAAAAAGAACAAATGCTACATAGTATTTTGGAATACACACAACTGAAATCTTTTAGAAAAATGTTCAAAGTCACTCTTGCTTTGAGTGAGGCTCCAGAAAGAGCCTAATTACCCATATAGTGCTATTTCATGTTTCTTCCCTCCCAATTTGTGTTTTTTACTAAGGAACTAATATATCTGAATGTGGACAGGGAACTTATTTGCTAAAGATGATAGTGAAGAGCCTTTCCAAAATGACTGCTCAACAGAAGATAGCAAATGATGGCATCTGAGAAACTGCATCTCTTTATAGTAAGAGAACTTAGTCCAAAAACCTGCTCTCTATTGGTCAGTGCTGACCTTTCTCTTCTTTCTCTGCTTCTGTGGCTGGGCATATGAAGCAAGGGGATCTCTGACAAAATTTCTGCAACAAATGAGAAGAATAAAATCAAATTCAGAAGGCAAAATGCTAAAATATATAATTTATATCAGGTATTTTAATATCAGACTCTAATTTGTTGTACCCAAAGTGCATCTATCAAGATATTTTGTGTTGTCTTTCATCTGCAGTTCTCTTGCTCCATTCAGGTCTTTTATACCTCTCCTTATTTAATCCTGACTTTCTCAGGTATTTTCTAATTTTTCAGAAATCACACATACAAGAAGTAGAAACTCATTATACTAGCCAAGAAAACTTTTTAAAAAATTATAAAATATTTTCCAATTCAAGTTTTCAGACTAAATCAACATCGATTCCTCTTTGGAAAATGCCACTTATCAGTTTTATGTTTATATATGTTTATATATAAAAGACAGTCTGAATTTTGAAAAGTTCTTATTTCCCAAAGTGTGTATGTTTGAAAGAATCATAATGTGCTTAAGTAACATATGGTATTTGTAATCTTGGAAACTCACAGCTCTGGAAGGGTTTAATGATTTTAACTGAGTCACAATGTAATCCAGTTGGCTTTAGTGGATCCACTTGAATGAGACACACATACAAGACCCAGAGGTAACTCCTGAAAATGTTTTAAAATTAGTGTCAATTTGCTGACTTTAGCTGCTCTACTGAAAGCAATGATTACGGGGACATACAGACATGCTGGCAAAAATTGCTCCCTATTTTTGTTCTGTTACCTGACAGGACAGAGGGATGAAAGATTACCTCTCTGTGCCATGACAGGAAGTGTAGTCAGTTGACTGCAGCATTCCCTACTGTAATTACCTACAGGGATGTTATTTTCATTATATTTTTTAAAGAGCTTCCAGGGGTGCAGTAGACATGAGAGTGGAAATCATGAAATCACTGTGGTAATACAGATTTCAGTCACCTCTCTCTTTCCTTTGCCCCAAATAGACATTATTGAAAGTTAAAGGGCTTTGACTGATTTTTCATGAATTTATTTTTTTCCAGACAGCCCAAAACATTCATTTCATCAGTGTGTTTGAAACCAACTGTGAAATAAATAATAACTGTATTTTATTTAAATACCTTTTATCTGCCATAAATGGGATCATTATTTTAAATCATTAGTTCCAGAGGGTCATAATTTGTGAATGTTAAATATGTAGACTATCTTACTTATGTACATTTGTCAAGACATATTGGAACAAAACATGCTTAGGCCTGCTCTTCCACAACATTCTGTAAGAGATTACCTTTCAATGAGGCATTAAATAAACAATAAGGCCATGAGAAGCATTCAGCAACCCTGATGGGATGGCATCCTGGTGATTTTCTCTCTTCCAGTAGCTAGACCTATTAGGCTTCTTGATTTCTGTGCTGGCGATAGCATTTCCATTCAGAAGTAAATATTCCAGTTGGAATTAGGAGCAAGATTGAGAGCTAGTTTAGAAATGTCTGTTTAGAATGATAGGAGCTACTATTTAGAAGCTATTCAGTTTTGCAAACTTAATTTTGGGTTTAAACATTTTTCACATTCCACAACTGGCACACTAGGAGGCCATAACCCTCCTGCTCCACAGTGCACAGTGGTACAGTTCTCTCCACTGACCTTGTCTGGAATCTCTGCAAATCATCGATCTGACCATTCCAGGTACAGTTCCGGTCTTTTCTTGCAATTATAGAACTGCTCAGGTTTGAAGTGAGCTCAGAAGATTATCTTACCCAGCATTCTGTGGAAAAGAGTGTGCCAGTAAGATTATCTAGTACCTTCTACAGTCACATCCTGAGAAACTCCCAATGATAGGAACTATACCACATCTTTGATAGAAAGGCGTTTGATTTTTGTTTTGTGGGGTTTTTTTAAGAAGCATGTTATTTATTAAATGTCACAAATTATTTAGCCTAAAGTCTCTATATACTTAGAAGTTTGTGATAGATTTATCTATTTGCTTGTATTAATTTATAGACTATTATAGACTAATATTAAGGAAATGTAGTTCAGAATTACCAAAAAAACTTTATAGGATCCAATAATTTTATACTGAATAACACATATTGTGACTAAGATGTTTTATAATACATTATTTAATACATCTTTTAATGTGTATATGTGACAGTATCTATACAATAACACATGGCAGAACATATCAATTATATATATATGTGATATTTATATATAATGGTATATCATTATAAACCACTGTCCATAGCTTATTACCAGTGAATACAAGACAGTTCGAAGTTATTTGCTACTTTCAATATTATTCTTCTAATATAATATTGTACCAATATTTTTCTTAGATGTAGTTGAAAACTTTCTTAACTGAGGCAAAATAACAATCATGTGGCTTATATTTAATGGCTTCTAAATGGATTATTTTGTTGCATGGTAATGGTTTTAAGGCTTATATTTTACATATATTTTTCAACACACAAGTTTCTTCTGGTCCAGGTTATTCTGTTAACACTAACAGAAGAGTGAAACAAAGCAGAACTGAAAACCACAAACTTGGGTTTGAGGCTATGTCAAAGAAGTCAAGGCAACCTAAAAATTCTTTCCACGCTTCCTGGTCTGATAAACCCTAATAAGAGTGAGGGTGTAACTCATAAGAGAGAAATAGAGCTCACCAACACAATAAATTCAAGAAGCCCAGGTCTGCACATCTGTGAACTTACTGCAACCATGTAAAAATGTTTCTTATTGTTGAGGAGATTTTGTTGGAAAAATATTGTTGATCCAAACCACACTATGCGATTTCTGTAAGGAAAGAAGGATGTTGTGCATCCCCTGGCTCCAGCTCAATCTTTCATTTATTCTCAACTTTTCCACTAAGGAAATAACTTTGACATATGGAGATAGCATCTTTTGATGTAACCTTCTTGTTCCACTTCTGAGAACAATTTTCCTTCCTGTGTGATTTGAAAGCTTTATGATGAAAGTGAATGTGAACTACTCTATAAAACATGATAGGTTGTACATACTATGGAGAGGACAGTAATTTTCTGTGGACAACTTCCCTAGAACCAAAAATAAATGCCCTGCTAGAATAAAGGTAAAAGCTTGTGTGGTGGCTGAATGTATGAAAACGAACATCTGTGAGTCCCAGGCATAGCAACTCCTTCTGTAAGAATTTAGCAAAGAAAAACAGTACTGTCTGCTCTGCATGCTTGTCTACATCACACTGTCCCTTCCAGCAAATTTCTGATCTGTGGACTTTGCTACAGCGCTGCAACTCTTTCCAATCAAGGAAGAGCCACTCCAGGGAATATCTGAAGTCACAACTCTTTACTGTTACTGCTGTAACCACTACTGTTACTACTGCTACTGCTACTGCTGCCGCTACTATTACTAATACTACTACTACTATTTCTATTTTTATAGCTACTGCATTTTTTTTCTCTGAAGGTGAAATGTAGGCTGGTTTTATAGCACTGCCCCATCTGTAAATGTGTCCTTTTAGACTTCTGTAAGGAAATTTATCGCTGTTTATGTGTATCCTCATTCCAAGAGGAATTGCGATGCGTTTGTCTCCTGCTGTGAGAGTAGCAATGGCTGTTTTCTGAAACTCCATCTTTCTGGGCCTCTTTTCTACTGTTTAAAGGAGCTGATCATATGTTCCTGGTTGACAAGAATCATGTTAGAAAAAAAAATAAACAACTTATTGTTCTTATGAAAACAGGGCTTCATATTCAATAAGGGAAAAAAAATAAATCTGAGAATTATAATGAAGTGTAGGGGTTTTTTTTTAGTAATTCATCTGGAGCTTAATAGGGCATATATTTTGCCTAGAATATAGATTTGAAAAAATAGCAAATCTTTTTTTTAGAGAAACGTAATCATCACGGATGTAAATGTCTGTAGTGTATAATAAAGACAAAAGCAGCCAAATAAATAAACAATAGCTAATATTTTAAATCCAAGTGGAACATGATATTCCTTGACACTAAAATGGAAGTGTTAGTGCCATTCCCACAGCATGGGAAAACTGTGTTTGTTTATTTCCATTTTGTATTTCCCTAAGGACACTTTGCTCCACCAGTATAATTAGGATGACATTTGGAGCTGCTGTATTTCAATACAAGAGCAAGAGACACTGTGCAGCTTGACAAGAGATTATGATGTCAAGTCAATTGCTGCAGCAGTATCAATATTTATTCCCTCGTTCCTTGTGTCTTGTTTTATTTTCATTCCTCTTATTCTATTAGGCATAAAATAATATCTAAACCCTAACCTATTGTACAGCATATTTGGTTTTGTTCTAGACATCCTTGCTTTTCCCTAGTTAATTTTGATCTTAAATCCTCTCCTTTCTCAGGTAAATAGTAGTTAACTCTTTCAGTAGTGCAATTACTTTCATAGAATGAATTCTCATTTGATCTAGTACAACATTCCTAATGAGTTCTGTATCTTATTTCATCAAGGAGTGATCTCAGAACTAGATTATGCTTTTTGAGTTTTAATTGCTTCACTACTGGTGAATACATATCAAATATATGTATCCATTGTATGCACCATTAGTGAAGCAATTAAAACAAAAAAAAAGTCATTATTATACAGGTACTGAACTCATTAGAAATGTTGTACTTGATCCATCAGGTTACAGGCTTTAAATAAGAAATACTTGCCAACACCATGTAGCATTACGTGAGATTCCTGATAGTTTATTTTTGTGAAAAGTAAAAGAGAGCTCTGGTTATCAGCTCATCCATGCTTTCTTTTTAGAGAATAGCACAGAAGATTTACCCTGGAGTGGATTCAGATTAACAGGTATAACCTGAAGAGCATTTCAGCATTGTTTGTGTGGAATAATGTCATAACAGCAAAGCACAGCAGCACAGATGCTAGAGTTCAGAGCCAACAGTGAAGCAATTATGTATAATTGTTATTCGTTTAGCCTGATTAGTTTTCTTTTATATTTGCCTGATTTTGTTGTAGAAAACATAAGTATATTTATGTTCAGCAATGTTTTTTTTTTTCTAAGAGAATATTACAGTTGCAATATGTCTGTCTCTGTATAAGCAGATTATCTCCTACTGAAGCACAGTATCATTGATAGGATTATTTCTTAAATGGATCAGAAAATCAGCCTCCCAATTTAAGGGTCTGTTGAGGTTTAATGCCCTAGGTCTTGTTTGAGAATTGTGTTTATTTCTCTATAACACCACCAGCAATTTCTTTGATGCATGCTCTGGTTAACTTTGCACGACATCGCTAGATGGCAATGTCCCTTCCAGCCTTGATTAATATTTCTACACGTTTCTAAGGCATTTAATTGAGATTCATAATCATTCAACTTCTATTAAGGATGAATAATATTAATACAAAATTAATTTATCTTCACTTATAAACATAAGGTAAATATCAAAGAGGATAATGTTATTTCTTCTAGTTACTCTAGGTTTTTTACAGGTATTTATTGTTGCCCTATTTTAAAGTAACCTTGATGTCTACTTCACTTTTTATCAGTATGATTAGGGCAAGTCATGAAATATTTGAACTCTCCTGAAGTGAATGCCTCTAATTTCATTTTTTTCCTTTTGTTTTTCACTTTTGTTGTCACTACTTAGCTGTTCACATGGAGGCACTGATAATTACTGAAAATATTAATTGTTTTAGTATTAACTTTCTTATGCATAAAAAAACGAGAAAGACTAGGAGCAGGGAAAGAGAAGCCAGTGGGGCCCCTAAAGTCTTACACTACACTGTGCTTTATTCTAGAGGAACTGGTGCTAGTAGAAACATTCTCAAACAGGTATTTATAAATTGAGTTCTCTGAGGCTGGGCTTCCATTATGCTAATTAGAAAGAGACACCTTCTTACAAAACACATCTGGAATGGTTATAAGTGCTCTTGAAAGCAGACAAATTTGTGCAGTCAGAATTTTCTGGCTGTCTCCAATGCCTCTGGCAAGTCAGGCACTTCCACAGGCTAATTGCGTGCTGGGACAACAATTCAGTCATTCGTGAGAGCCTTGAGGCAAGCCAGCTCAGCCATTTTAGATAACTTGCTTATGATCTGTCCTGTAAACCTGTGAAGACACTTGTCTTTCTCTATTAACATGTATATTAACATGTATTAACATTAATATTACATATTAATCTGTATTAAATGCATCATCAAATCCTTTACAAATTTAAGAGTTAGTCAGAAAGAAAATTACCATAAATTAGACCCTTCTCCACTGATTAAAATTGACTGCAGAGGAAGTTTAGACTAGGTTTGGGTTAAGCTTTATGAGTACTTCCCCTAAATGATCCTAGGAGTTCCAAATTAACCTTTCAGTATGTGGTAGCAAATGTACTTGTGTTTCTTTACCAAAAGAGTACCTCTGGTGTTCTTGATTTGTTCAAGTTCCACCAGGGAATAGACACAACAAAAGCAATTCTGAGTTACTGGTCTTTTTACTTTGAACATGGATGTTTCTCTTTTTTGTGTCAACTAGAATGTCACTACTCTTCTCTGTAAAGTTTTGTGTGCTACCATAACTACGGTGTCATCATAGCTGCATGGAGGAGCTCTGACACCGTAAACAATTTGGCAATAGTCTAAATTGCTACATTATTTCAATCTAAACAGTGAGAGCTACTTCAGAGAAACATTAACTTTTAGTATGATGCCTTTGATTCAGTGTAAGTTGAAAACAAAAGTGAAGCTTTCAGTCTGTGGAACAGAACAGTGTTTCCTCGGAAAATGATGATGAGAACTGCAGTTGTTTGTTTGCAGAAACATCTGTCTCAGTCATTCACAAAAAAGAACTGCACAGTATCTGTTTGAAAGATATCAATTCTTCCAAGAGTCAGCATTCACAACTTTATTAACAAAGTCAATATGCCTAAATAAATTAAAATACACTTTAATTTGGTAAGGAAGGTAAATTTATGAATTATGCATATTTTGTGAATATATGCAGTTAGTTCTCAGTGTTTGGAAGTTTGGTTTTAGTATTTCCATAGATCTTTGTTAATAATAATGATTTATATGCGAAGTCTTGCATGTACCCAAACCTTCAAACTGGATTGCCTAGTGGCAAAAATCCATAAGTTTTATTGGAGTTCCTGAATAAAAAATGGGCTCACTTTCAAAGGTTATATGCATCAGTGTTTTTTATGGCATAGTATTTGCTCAACAGTTTTGGTAAATGAAATATTGTAAAGGTGCACCTGTATAGAAGAAGCCAACTTAAAAAGTCAAAGATTGTCTTACCTTCAGGCCAAGTTAAAAGGATTTTCACTATTCTATTGGAACTCTGATTTATTTTTTTTAAATACAAACATGCTTTCATTCTTTTTATTCTCTACAGGTTGTTGACATCTCCCTGTTTATATCCAATTTTTAGTTCTTTATGCACTTCATTCTGAGTTACTTTTTCCTCCATGTTATTTTTTCCCTATGACATTTTCTAGATACATTTCATTTATATTTTGCTATTTATTTTATGAAATTAAATATAAGCATCAGATATCAAGCTAAGGCTTGTCTTTTTTACCTTCTTTTTATAATTAATTCTAGTTGAATATAACTAGTAGTGAAATGAATTTCTGTTTCCTTTTTTGTATTATAAAAAAAGAATCTTAGACACTGCTTTAGGACAAAAACTGTAAAAAAACCCAAGATTAAAATCAACACTCATTATTGCACTATTTATGTTACCAGTCACTTAATAGAGAAACATTTATGCACTATTAATGATGGAGGATTGAAATATTTTTCACACCCAGTGATAGAATTATTTTACTTTTATAGCTTCATTAACTACATCCATAACTGGCAATAGAGTTTTAGGAGCATAAAACTGTGTTCTGGGAGTGGCAAATAACCCATTTAAACAACCCACATTTCTGCTCTTTCCTTTTGTTAATGTGGAGTACTCCTACCTCTCGCACACTGATGCTAACAATTATTTTACAGGGAAAAAGTCATATTTTCTCTGTTAATGGAAGCAGCGGGTTCAGTCCTACCTGCAGGCTGGGAGGGCACAGGAGAAAGAATGGATTTTTGTAAAATATTTATAACAAGTGAAGTAAAAATATACACAAGTAGTATTTTAAATCCTCCTTGTAATGCCAAAGGTACAGTGATTTCATGAAAATTATATTCTTAGCTGTTTTAACATTCTTTTTTTTTGTCTCTGGATTGTATAGTATTTTAAAATCTCTCTAAACATGTTCTGCTGGGTCTTTTATTCCTTTAGGCTTCTTCCTTATTAACCATTTTTATGAGCGTAAACTCCTAAATATTTTGCAGAGGTCTGTAAACTATCAAGAACTTCCTTTCTAAGGGCTTTCTCCATGGCTCTGCCATAATTGCATCCAAAGGATGTTTTTGGTTGATTTGTTTATTTTTTTCTTACCTGCATAACATTGTGTTGACTTGAGAGCTGATGAACAAACACATTGCAGAAGCAATTTCAAAAATGACTGAGTGGGAAGTGTGGAACATTTTGCATGACTAAAAACCTGTTGAAGTGGTGATTTGTACCACCTTGGAAGTAATAATGAAGGCTTTGGGGAAAAGAAAGACTATTTTGAAAGTTTAGGTTTTTTAAACGAAAACTTTTTTTGCATTTTATTTGTGTTTATTGCCAAATGCAAGTTCCTGCACCTGGGTAGTTTATAATGGGCAACTATAATTGTATAAAATCTCATCCTACTCAGCCTCTGGACACAGCACAGAGAGACATCTGTTATTGAAAACTATTAAGCCAAATAGTAGTAACAGAAATGTTATCTTTGTCAGAAATGTGGGGAGCAAAAACAAATTACAAAATGGAATATTAAGGGCAGTAAGTTCATCCCAGTTTAACAGAATCATTTCTTTAAGAGAGAAAACTCTGTTCTGCAGATTGAAGTTTGCAGATGCAGTACATCAATTACATTCCAACTCATGTGAGTACCTGAGAGTATTTTGATGAGTAAGACATTTTCAGAATATTTTGATAAGTAGAAGTGGGTGTACTCTAAATCATGAGCTATTTACCCATATGTAGCTTTCCCTACTCTGTACTTCTCTTCTAACCAAGATAAAGTTGTATTTAGCACATATGGGAGTCTGTGATACCTGAGCTATGTGGAGGTGTTCCTTCCACACAGACTTTTACCGATTTTCCAAAAGAACAAAAGACTCTTCTGATTCTTTCTGCTGAAACTTTTCTTTTAATTACTTCATTAGAATCAAGCAGCACAATATGGCAGCAGTGAAACACAAAGATGGAGATAAAATTTTTTTGTATTTGATCATGAATGTTCACAAAACAAACCATATTTTCACATGAAAAAATAGGTAGTCCTTATGTTACATTTATCCCCCACTTTCAGAAGAGATTACTGTATCTCTGCATGTTAATTTATAATATTTAAGTGCCGGACTCATATACCAGTCAGGTGATCCATTTTAGTGAGCAGAGAATGATGAATCTGTTGATAAAAACAGTTTTGTAAGTAATTGGAAAGAATATAATTCATAAGCAGATGCTCATAAGCACATTCTCATTGATCCGAAGTCACAACACTTTTATTCTGTACAACAAAACTAAGAACTGTGTTATCAGAAAAGTTCAGCTGTAGAGGGAAAATATTTTCTTACACAGTTGTTGAATCAGCATTGCAGTTTAAAGAAAAAAAACAGCAAAACCTACTGACTAAAGGCCATATCCTTTTCACTCTTTGGATAAACCAAGACGTATTTCAAAAAAATTACTCCAGGAAAAAACTTAGCTTTCTGATCTTAGCTGTACATAAGCAATAACCTCAGATTTGGGGAAAAATGACACAGTGGGGTTTGTGTCGATTTTTTGCAGAGCATCTTATTGTTTCATTGCTTAGTGTGTTTGGGTAAAGTCACAGGACACTTGCTACATGTTCCGGTCTGTCTTCATCCTCCATAACATACATTCTATCACTTTAGAGAAGAATCTATAATCTCATGGTAGAATCGTAAGTATTTGATCAGTTATGAAAGTCAGAGATTAAATTGCCTTGCTCTTGCAAATGTGTGCAATGTAATTTTTTTTTTCTGAAACCACAGTTAATCTAATCCAGGTCCACAGCATTCTCCATCTAGCCTTGAACAGAATAATACCAGGTGTATCTTCGGGTTTACTGTCAGGAAATTAAATACTGGAATTTGCATTATGGCCTTAAAAAACCCACTAGATTTTGTAAAGAGATTGATAATGAATTAGGAAGTTGTACTGTACTAGCAAGTAAAGTGAAAGCAGAAAAAAAGGTTTTATTTCATCAGAATCTAAGCCATCATTTCTTCTTCTTTTTCAGCCCTTGCAAATAAGTTGAGGATATATTTTCTTCTTTTGTAGTTTTTTCATCTAAAGTTCAATGTGGAAAAGAATAAAATGTTCAGGCATTTTATATGGTCTTTTCTAAGCTTTAAAAACTTACCAGTTCTAAACTTGGGAGATATATTGTGAGGATTGTCTTTATTTATCTAAGCTGTGAGGTGAAGTATTACTAGAAACTCTATTGATGTATTGACTGCTATCTTTCTGTAATCTGTAATACTTTCTGTAATACTCAGCCAGAACTGGATGAGTGGATTCTAGTTGTGCTTCAGTTTCTTAGTCTTGAATTTGGTGATTTACTCAGGATCATGAACTGTGTCTGTTATGAAATGAAAGATTCACCCCAGAACTGAATTTAGGGTACTAGAAGGGAAGTGGTCAGGGCACTAACTCTGCTACAGTTCAAGAAGTGCTTGGAAAATGCTCTCAGGCACATGGTGTGATTCTTGGGGCTGTCCAGTGCAGGGCCAGGAGTTGGAAGGTAATGATCCTTGTGAGTCCCTTCCAAAATTTCAGACATTTGTGCATACCCAAAAATCTTTTAGAATGTCTTTCCACATTGATATCAAAGCTTAAAAATATTTACCTTAGTATATGTGCTGTTTAAAGCAGTTATTCTGGGAAGCATAGTGTTCTTGGAATTTGTTTATATACTCCAAAGTATTTGAACAGAATTTTAACAAATTTTACAGGAATAAGGTACCTCTGAGTTCATTAAATCCCTGGATAAATAAAGGAGATTCCTCTCTAAAATTTCACGTACAGAATATTGCCATCTCCTAGTCTATAGGCAACTAAGAAATCATGACTTAGTTTTCTCACACCAATTTATACTGCTTGTACTAGAGTAATCCCTTATCATTCCTCTCACTTTTATTTTTCTTCCCCAGTAGCTATTAGTTTTTGTCCTTTCATCCACAGTCTCCTCCAGGCAAGAACTGACATTTATTCCATGGGGTTTATTAATGGAGTTTCTGCTGGACACACCCCTATGTGCCACAAGACAAAAAAAAGACAACAGTATTATGAGAAAATTATCTATGTGGAATAACTAATATACATATATAATGACCATATTGCAATTACAGGCTATTATGACAGTACTGAGTTTAGAAGCTTAGCATTTCCAGTGGACAGAGAACCAGAAACATTTACTGAAAGTTATGATTTTTTATTTCCTCTTTTAAACCATCTCTATAGATCCGAGGACCAGAGGGGCCATCCAGAGCGACAGTGATAGGATTTAGTGATGGGGCAACACAAACCTCATGATGTTCAACAAGGCCAAATGCAAGTTCCTGCACCTGGGTCAGGGTAATCCCAAGCACAAATACAGGCTAGGTGGAGAATGGATTGAGAGCAGCCCTGAGGAGAAAGACTTGAAGCTGATGATTGAAAAGAAGGTCAGCATGAGCTGGCAGTGGACATTTGTATCCCAGAAAGCCAGCTTCATCCTGGTCTGCAACAAAAGAATTCAGATCAAGGGAGGGGATTCTGCCCGTCTGCTCTGCTCTGGTGAGAACCTACCTGCAGTGCTCCATCCAGCACTGGGGTCCTGAGCATAAGGAGGACATGGACCTGTTGGAGCAAGTCCAGAGGAGGCCAAAAAGATAACCAGAGGGCTGGAGAACTTATGAAGATAGGCTGAGAGAGTTGGGGCTGTTCAGCCTGGAGAAGACTTCAGAGTCACCTTATAGCACCTTCCAGTACCTAAACGGGGCTACAAGAGAACCAGAGAGGGACTTTTTACAAGAACAGAGAGTGATAGGATGAGGAGTAATGGCTTAAAACTGAAGAAGGGCAGATTTAGTTTAGATATTATAAAGAAAATCTTCACTATGACAGTGAGGCACTGGAACAGGTTGCCCAGAGAAGCTGTGAATGACTTATCCCTGGGATTTTCCAAGGCCAGGCTGGATGGGGCTTTCAGCAATCTGGCCTAATGGCAGGTGACCTCGCCCATGGCAGGGAGAGTTGGAACTAGATTTACTTTAAATTCCCTTCCAAGTAGATTAAGCCCATTTCTTGTTAAATATACTTTTATGAGTCCTCACATTCTTAAAGTATCACAAAGACTGCCAACTTTAGCATAGGAGTGGCTCTCATCCAAACCAAGAGGCAGATAAGGAAAGTAGTGTTTCCTTTGCATAAATGCATTTAATGCACACATGTATACTACATTTTGCTTGTGAGTATGTATTACTTTACTGCCTTTATTTTTTTACCCCTCAGTTTGTAATAGATAATAGAAAACTCTTATGATGTTTGATAATTGCACAATGTAGAGTCCTGGTTTTTATTTATTTCAAAAAGATGATGAAATTAGCATTCAGCATAAAGCCTGCTCTGGCTTGAAAAAGCATAATTCACGTAAAGAAAGCACAAGAAGCATATGTTTCATTGAGTATCTCTATGGTGAAGCTCTGTACCTCCTTCTAGATATACAAGCAGGAGGAGGGCACTTTCTTCAGCTTCTTCAGACAGCTTCCTGAGGAGATCAGCCCATTCCCTGAGCTTTTGTGCTTTTAATGAGCACTGGCATATCAGAAGACACAGCTGTGGAAGTTCAGAAGTATAGTTTGACTATATGAGCTTGTCTGAAACACTGAACCTTTTGAAATTTATCTGGATAAAAACCACAAATCTTTATCTTAATTGCTAAGTCCTCTTGAGTGCGCCAATAAATTGTTAAAACAACAGAAAATCAGCAAAGCAGAAATAGATCTTGAGAGAGAATAATACTAGTGAGAATATTAACATTTTTCTTCTATGTATTATGCTATTTCTTTTGTACAATACAATTATATGAGAGACTGAATTAGCCTTTAATTCTCTGTGCTTCGGATTTGTATGCAGCACTCGAAACCACTGCTTCACTTACCAGGTTTCTTCATTAAATCCTGAGTATTTTCGAAGAGTAGGAAGAGAACACTGCAGAGTTTGTCAGCTAAATGACAAATGTGGGTAAAGTGTGTGTGAGATCATTAACATTTCTTTTGCCCCAAAGTTTTAAAAGCCCTGGAAAAAACTGAAGAAATCTTTAATATCTCTACATAAGTGTTCATAGGGCATTCAAAAGCAGTTAGCTTCAAAAGAGTGACACTAAGAAGGAAGTTGTAAATTTAAGCTCCTATATATTCAGGTGTGTTTCCTTGTAGAAGAGTACTTAGTTACAGAACAATTTTTGATGGTCCATCAGCACTAAATATGAATCCAGAAATTCTAGTCATTTGGAATTCATGGCACAGGACCCTGTGATTAGCTCAGCTGGTTAGAGCAAGGTGCTAATAATGCCAAGGTCACGGGTTTGATTCCTAGATGGGCCATCCACTTACAAGTTGGACTTGATGATCCTTGTGGGTCCCTTCCAACCCAGATTATTCTGTGAATTCTATGATTAATTTGTTTCCAGAATAAATTGAAGAATACTAAGTGGCACTTCCTGCTCACAATGCTGCTGAACAGGTCTCCTTTTGCTACAGAATGGGCACTTCTGGAACCAGAATGATGGTGCCTGAATTATTCCTTATGCATCAGCAAGAAGAAGCACAAGAAAGGTGAAACTCACTTTTCACCAGAAGTTTGATTTCAAATTGTGGTACTATTCACATCCAAGTGACTAAAAAAAGTGTAATTGTAGAATAAACCAGATAAAATTGGGGTTTATTTACTTTTTAACTTACTTGCTGTGGCATCACAGTGCACTGTCTTTATCCATATCTTTGTTTTATGTTGTCTTGTACAATCCCCCATCCACAGCATTGTACCTAAACAAGGATATAAACCAATTTTCGTCTTCTGTTGAAAAGGGGAGAACGCAGAAGGCAAATGTATATACATCACAGGACTTACACACACAAAAAAAGATGGAATTATTTGGTTATTTCTTTACAGTTTTAACCAACAACATACCGATCTTTTTAACCCTGTAGATAGCAAAGAGATTTATACTCTGTTTTGCCCAGTGTCATCAGGAGCAGTGGAGGAGGCAGCATGGGAGCAGACCAAGCTCTACCCCATGAGTGGAGAATCGTTTTGTGCAGTGGGCACCATGGACAATAGTTCTGTGAGGAGGAAGACACCAAAGCCCTCCCTCCAGCTTCCCAAGCTTTCAATCCTGCCACCAGGACTTTCTAAGGGATTGGATAGGGGCAGCAGCACCGCCTCAGATAAAAGCAGCTGTCAGCACACAAAGGCTTCTGCCAGGGCTGTATGTTGAATCTTTGCTCACACACAGTTTTTATTTAATATTTGGAATATAACAGTGAGTGAGAGCTATGTTACTGGAATTTGCAATAACTTAGAAGTTTTTGAGGATGTCATGACAGACACTGAATAAATACTATTTTATAAATACTAAAATCCCTGAAAATTGAGAGTATTTTGATATTGTTTTGCTCTGTATCTTTGTAGTTCACAGCTTTGGCACACTTTAAACTACAGCAGTAGTGCAACAGGGTGCTCTGACACTTAGAGAACAATTAAAACTGTCCATCTGGCATACTTGCAGTTTATTAATGGGCTTTTGCTTAAAATAAATATATTCAGTGTCTCTAGGGAACAGTCAAGGAATAAAGTAACTGTGTAAAACATTTGTTCCAAATCAAATCAGTCTCAACCAGTGTAGAGCAATACAAATACAAACTGCCCTACAACTCCAGTGTGTGGTGGTAAAAGAGTTGATTCTGGTTTAGCATATGCTTTTGAGGATTGTATTGTTGAATACTCTCCTCAAACATATTTCACCTCCATATAAATTTCCTGGATTTGTTTCCATTATATCTGTGCTTCTTTCTCTTGTCCATACTACTGCTATACAAGATACATAACACTCTGTCTACTTTATTAACCTACAGCTAAACTGTAGCTCAATTTACACTGGTCTGTGAAGTAATGCTTGTATTACCTTTAATAGATAACGTATTCTTTAGTAAATAAACCCCTGAAATGTATTTAAGTGTTCACAGAAGTAACTAACCTTATTAAAAAATAAGCTTTAATTTATCATTGAAACTGTTTATATTGGTGTCATTCATGAGTTCCTCCATCACACACTTATTTTTACTTAGTAGTCAAGGGACATTTGAGAAAATAAGAACAATCTTTGCTCTGCAGTATTAGCCAAATACTCATATTCTTCATTTTAATAAATTTACTTAACTGCACTATACATCAGTCCAAGGGAAGATTCAGCAGCAGCTGTTTTTTCTTGTATTGAATCCCTCCTATAAATATCTTAGATATTGCCAGAAATCCTTCAGGATGGTGCCCTTATAAATACTTAGGAGAATGATTCAGCTTCTTGGGAAATCAGCAGCAGGTTTTCCATAAGAAACCAAGGTTATTGATTATTGGTTTAAAACCATACTTTATGTTAATGGGGAAACGTGAGCTGTAGCTCACCAAGGACGAACTGCCTGTACTAGTAACCAAAGAGGGCAGGGGTGCAGGTGTGTTCCCCCAGTTCTGCTAAGCTGTCCTGGGAAGAGCCCTCGGGCATGGGCCAGCTGCCCCTCTGCATTCCTGTTTCCAGTTCTGGTTTGGAGTCAACCATGAGCTAAGGGACCGCAGGCAACAACCAGTGTGAGTGCCAGTACACTCTCGGGTACCAGGGTGCATGGCTGTAGGCATGACCTACCATCTATTCCAAAAGCAAGAGAAAGCTTTATGGGCTGTTTTAGTAGTCTGTAAAATGTGTCCTGAGCAAGTGGGAAGGTATAACCGATCAGCCATACTGTAGTGGTATATGGCCATCCTAAAATCCCTTTAAAATACTATTTTCTTGTCTATATTTTAACTAACATAAGTGCATCAGTTAACTGGTTAATGCAGAAGGGTTTTGGTCATATGTTATGAACAGATTCCAAAAAGGAAAATATTCTTGTAACATTTATGTAAAAACAAAGTTAAAATATAACATCCCGTCTCTACAAATTTGATTTAATTTCTTTTTAATGGTCTTGAAGAGCTGCCAAGGCTTAAATTGAACTTCTGAATTCCATTTTGGTTTTCAGACTATGATATTAACCAACGCAGTCCCATGAGAAATAAAAATAAAAAGTTCAGGACCTGTTCATTAATTAAAAAAAAAGTTCCAAGCTGTTTGCTCTTTGTAAATTTGAGATACAGTTCATGAAAACAGTTTCTGGTGGTTTTTTCAATTCATATACTGTATTGCAATTATGCTACATTTAAGAGATTCGGATTTAAACACAGATAAGTAAATACTTTTAATTCATTACATAACATGTTAACTGAAAGACTGTTTTCAATAATCCACACTATTTCAGAATTACACGCATTGTGCTCAGTGATCATCACACAACAGGGCATCCTTTGCTTTCAAGTTCCCAGGATTTGCCCCGCCTTGGACTAATGTTGCTGAGGGATAACAGCTTTCTCTGCTGAGTCCCATCACCAGAACATAAAGGGAGGAGCATCATGCCATGGCAAAACTGTAGTTCATCTTACTGCTGAAGTAATTAACAACTATGGCTAATTGAATGTCCCCCATTATAGTCATTATGGATGGGAATGAGGTCTTTGCATATTTTGCTCTCTAACAGTAAAACCTGTCCCTTTGTGGCTTGCAAAATTTGGCAATTTTCCCCTTTAGGGCTTCAGTGGACTCTGGAGTAACAATGAGGAGGAAGATAAATGTGAGATTTCTCCCACAGAAAATCTTGAACAATCAACATTTGCAATGCATTTGGGAACATTGCATTTTCAGAATTGCAAAGGAGATTGCTTTTATATCCTGAGGGAATGCACCTGGAGAATTTAAGCGCATTTTTAACTCTACTCTGGAATTCAATATGTCCACACTGTGAAGCTCTACAGAATGATATAAATACCTATAAGATCTCATTCATTGCAGTTTCTTGAGTTTTAGAAATAGCTTCTGTAGACAAATAAGTAAAACAGCTCTTTCCTTTCTATGGTTGTTCCTATATATAGAACAATTCCTTTTCAGCATCCATTCCATCATTGTTGTCATCTGGACTAGGACAGACACTTATTAGCATGGGTCATAGCTCCCTTCCAATCTGAGGGCCTGAGTTTATGTGAGATATGCAAGGACATCAGTGCGGGGCAGGGAGGGATAATGTAGTTGAGATGCATCCCGGGACAAATCCACAGCATGGAAGAAGCGTGCACCAAATACTAGTGCCTGGAAAATCATTCCAGGGCCCGTTGTAGAGACTTAGCATAATGGGCCACTACACTTCTAGATAAACCAGTGAAGACTGGGGAGCTGCCACCTTTTCTAGTTGTCAGGACTTATCAGAGCAAACTTCACTTTTATTGCCAGAAACTAAAGACATAACTTTACTACGTACAGTCACAATCCTCATTTTTGTTGGATTTAAAATTAGTCATTACCTCTTTTGAGACAACCATTTTATTTAAACAAAGGAAGTTTCCTGACAAAGAAAACAAAATGGGAATGAACATATCCATAGCCAAGAAATTGTGAAGGATCCTAAACAAAAAAACTTTCCTGAGTTTCAGTTATACCTTCTGTTTTGTAACTACATCTTCAATGGTTATGTGAACTAAAGTCATGGTAAAATGATTTAGAAAGTTGAAACATTTTTACCCAGATTAGAAAATGCATTCCTGTGGGAAATTAATACAACAAAGTAACATTTAAAAAAGAAAAGAAGAAGAAGAAAAAAGGAAGAAAAGACTTCAAACTTTTTCAGCTTTAATTAATTCTTCATTTTCTCCTCAGCAAAGTATTGTAAAAAATTACTCAAAACTGTCATGGGTTGACACTGGCTGGATGCCAGGCACTCACAAAAGCTGCTCACTCACCCCTCTGCAGCTGGATGGAGGGAAGATGATTTAACAGAGGATTCCTGAGTTTGGGACCGGGAGAGAGATCATTCATTAGGTACCATCACAGGCAAAACAGGCTCAACTTAGATGTATAAGGTGAATTTCTTACTAACAAAATCAGAGCAGGATAATGAGAAGTAAAATAAGCCCTTAAAAACAACTTCCCCGCATCCCTCTCTCCTTCCCAGCGGCGCAAGGAGACAGAGAATGGGGGCTGTCACCCAGGTCAGTCACCCAGGCTTCTCCCGCTGCTCAGGGAGAGGAGTCCTTCCCCTGCTGCACCGTGGGGTCCCTCCCACGGGAGACAGTTCTCTGTGAACTTCTCCAGCATGGGTCCAATCTCATGAGCAACAGCTTCCTGCGACCTGCTGCAACATGAGTCCATCCCATGGGCAGCAGTCCTCCCAAAACTGCTGTAGCATGGGTCACTCTTCCAGGGGCTGCAGTCCTCCAAGGACAGGCTGCCCCAGCCTGGGAGTATGGCCCCTCTCTCCACAGGTCTTCCACAGGATCACAGCCTCCTCCCAGGCATCCACCTGCTTTGATGTGGGCTCCTCCACGGGCTGCGGGTGGATCTCTGCCTCTGCCGTGGATCCCTGCCTCTGCCGTGGATCCCCATGGGCTGCAGGGGCACAGCTGCTTCACCATGGTCTTCACCACAGCCTGCAGAGGAATCTCAGCTCCGGCACCTGGAGCACCTTCTCCACTGACCTTGGTGTCTGCAGAGTTGTTCATCTCACGGTCTCACCTCTCTGCTCTTCTCTGACTGGAATTAAAACTGCATCACAACTTTTGTTTTGATTTCTTCTCAAATATGTTATCACATTATTACCATTTCTAATTATCCCAGGTTTGGCTGGCAGCATATCCCTCTTCAAAGCCATCAGGGGTTGGCTCTGCTGGACATGGTGGAAGGTTCCAGAACCTTCACAGAGAACCCACCTCTGTGGTCCCCCCACTACCAAAACGTAGGCCATGCAAACCCAATACAAAAGCAAAAAGACAAAACAAAACAAAAATATTAACAGAGCACACAGAAAAAAAAAGGTTAAAGGTTCATGACAAGATGAGATCACACATGGAAAAGTAAAGCCTGGAAAAACGATAGTTTTTCAGAGTTATATATAGTTTAAAGTTAGTATTGCAAAAGACCTTTATGTGGAAGTGATTTTATAACCAAAGCTCAACACTATTGCTATATATATGAAGTGATCTCTGACATTTATATATATATATATTTAAATTATATGCTTGGAAAGCATGCAACAGAATTAATTCAAGACTGCGTTAGAAACCATACTTTTTGTAATTCCCTGAATATAGGATTTGCAGTGATGAGATAATCAGGTCAGGACAGGGTCTACTTGCTCTGTATATTTAATCCTAAAAGTAAAATATTTAAAAACAAAAGTGGAAGCAAAAGGAAGAAACAAGCCAAGAAGCAACAGAGGGAATAAAACCTCTATAAATTTCTATTTCATATTAAGACAGTGATAACTCTTGGAGGGTTAGGGAAAGATTGTTATGCCAGTGCAATGATTACTTTGTCTTCAAAGGAATCAGAAATAGAAAATAAAACATTCATCTTTGAACATTCACTTTAAACTGTGCTTTGTTTCTTTTCAAATTTTTTTTTCTTCTGATGTTCTGGACAGATTTTAGAATTCTACTGTTACTTTGTGCACTTTTACAGTATATAATATTCCATTTGCTTTTCACAAAGAAGGATCCAGTGTCTCTTACTGATTTCATTTTACCATTAAATTGAATTTAATATTAAATTTTCACTCTTTAAAGCATCACTCTTATTTATTATAATTAAAACATGAATATTTGGTATGCTCAAGCCATTTACAAAATTTATGTGTACACATACAGAACAGATCTAATTAGAAGTTGTACTGAACCTACCCTAATATTCTGTTCATGTGGATTTTCTGTTAACATTAATCCCTCTTGATACACTAGTATAAAAACATATTTGTAGTTGTGTTTTATTTATAAAATTGTCTTTTGTCCAACAAATGACATTTTATGCACTTGGTAAGACACAGTATGCTATATAAGCCTAGAGAAATCAGAGGAGAAATTACAGAACGTGTGAGATTTCCTGACCTAAACGTTGGTTAAGCATCTATTTTAACAATGAAAAGGGAAAATATTCAGTTGGGTTTCTTGCACTTTGATGAAGGAAGCCTTGTTCTGTTTACATTGCCATGTTTGGTGCTAGTCCCCCATGTCCTTAACAAAGCAGAATAATTTGAAGGATTAGAAAGACTTAGCTTGATCTTGAATGAAGTCCTTACGAAATTATCTCTTTGCCCAATGGGGAGATGCGGTGCAAAGGTCATCAAAGGTGACCCCTTGTGTATGATAGAAGCAGAAGCAAAATAAAATCACTTCTGCAGCTGTTAAAATCAGAGTATGGATCCATGATTTTTAAAAATCTTCCTTGTACACAACCAAAGAACAAGATCTTAGCAGTGGTGTCTTGAAATGTGATCACTGTAAAGTGAATTTGTAATAGTTCACTTCTTTAAGTGAAATCTTAGCCAACTAAATTTTCTGATACAGTAATTCTACAAGTCATAATATAATTTCATAGTTCTTAGTTCCATTCCAAATTATTTTCTCATTATTTATATTATCATGTCTTGTGATGTCATTTGGAGGAAAAAAGTGAGAATGTGGCTCATTTTGCTTCAGATTAATTGGAAAATGAATGCAGGATTCATCTCACTTACCATAATCACCTAGAAGTTTAATTTACACGGTCTGTTTAAGATTTCTCTGCAATCATAGACAGACTTGAGCCTGACAGGCGGAAGTATAGGTAGGTGGCATGACTTCCAAGGAAAGGCATTATTGTCTTTCTTGACCAGTAAGAGTTTATGCCTCACTTAACTGTTTTTCAGCTAAGGCCATGTCTGAGAGATGTCATCTGTAGGAAAAGAGAATTTGTAACTCAAGGATCAATAATACAAATAAAGGATTATTTATAATAATAGAGTCCTTGTCCTCATAAGCAATTTAAAAAGTATCCCAGACAGATTTAAGGTTGTTTAAATATTTTTAGGAAGCCATTCAAGGAGCATAGTTAGGAAAAAAGAAATACTTAAGTCTGCCTCGACTGTTACGTTTATTGTTATTGACACCACTAAAATATAACTGCAACAAATATATGGAAAGACAATTAGAAGAAATGTCCATTAAAATAACATGACAAGGAGAATATACAAGAAAACAAGATGCTTTATAAAAATATCAGGACTATGTGTAAATCTGAAGCTGAAAATCTTACACAGTGGGTAAATATCACACTTGTAAGGGTAAGTTTGCCACTATATTCCATCCATCTGACTGGTGTTCTTGTTCAGATACTCCATTACAGCCATTTTTTGCTTGTTGCATAGGAATGAAATATATAAAATCAAGGAATTTGATCCCACTTTTCTTTTTTTGTATTTGCTCTGTAACCTTGAATTTGAGTATTTTTTAAATAAAATTTCTGTCTATGAATATTATTCAATTTTGCGTCTGTATTACCAATGAATTTTGAAGCTCCATTGCATAATGCGCATAAAACATAGAGATCCTTAGCTGAATGAATTTATAAACATGCAATTTTTTTATTATTATTAAAACTCTCTGGTTGGCAAATTCTCTATTAGGGCTGAAGTCTAGAGCATAAACATTTAGCAGCTGTTTAAGAATCAGTTATCTGCTTGGCACCAGGGGCTGCTTTCCTTTTCAGAAGCACTTTGCAAGATTTCTGACTCCCTTCTGTCAATTTCTGAAACAATATGCTTGCTGACACAGACCACTTTTTCATGTACTTAAGTACATTGCAGATTTTCAGGGTATTTACGTGAAGTCTCAAATCTTCAACTTTATGACCCATTCCCTAGGAGCTCTGTTCTTTCCTGATACATGCCATTTCTGCATTGTGTGGTTTATTTCCAATAGCATGTTTTCAGAGATTGGCTAGTCTTGTAAAATATGCCTCATGAATGTCAATTTTAATGAAATAGTAGTAGCAAGTCATGGTTAAAAAATTACCTTGGATTGCAAGTGCACTGTCAAAGAGATCATTCCTGTTGAAGGGTAGAAATGACATCCAGGAGAATGCTTGCGTGCCTTTCTTCATCACAATTATCTCAGGGGACCTCTAAATTGTCTTCTTAACTAGTCACTGAATGATAAAAACAAATTCATCTCTAAAATAAGTATTGAATTCAGCACATGTAGATCTGGGAATTAATTTGGCCCGAAGCATTCTGTGAAGACAAAGTTTTAGCTCTGTTCTTTATGTCATGTCCATTATGGTGGAGTTTGTGATTGGATCAGCAATCAGGCAAAAATGCAACAGGTGTCCAGAGACTGTCTATTATATTCAGAGGACTTTTCACAGACTTAGGAATGACATGTCGAGATCTTGGGCAAGGTTCTGATGGCCTTCCCTGACACCTATGGCTCTGGGGAGCAAAAAGAGAACAAAAATTTGAGAGTCTGAGTTCAGGGTAAAGAAGAACAGGAACCTGAGTAGAAACTAAAGAGGTTCCAACTTTCCAGTGGGAGAACACTGTCTACAGTGGCTTCAAGGCAAAGGCTGGTGTTTAAAGCTTAATAAAAAGAGGAAAATAGAGAAATCCTACAGCACTGACTTGGTAATGTGATGGAGCTATGAGATAAAGATCTAAAGAAATGGTGTTATCTGCCCCCACTTTTAGGGTCCTGGTTATCTAGGAATTTAAACAGGGAAAGATCTGCCCAGAGAGCTGGTATTTCTTGCAAAGCTAACTGCTGTCGTGGAGAAAAGAAAGACATATTTTCAACTGGAACCACTCATAGGAGGAGGATATGCCTCGGTGTGGTGGTGAGGGGTGAAGACAAAACACAGCCATGCATCCGTGGGGGTGGCCCCAACTGCCAAAATCTGAGGATGCTGGGATTAGGGCTTCATTCTGGCTGGGCCTGACATATTTACACAAGCAATCCCAATCAAAGAACCAGTCATTTTTTCAGTAGAAAAATACATATTGGAAAATGACTGCTCAGCCCTGGATCTCTCACTCGAGAAAGCTACGAAAGCCTTGAGAAGGTGAGCCTGGGAACTCAAACCCATCACTCCTGTGGATGCCAAGTCATGGCCTTGATAAACTTACGGGTTTGTGACATACCATAACCTTTTTCTCACACTTTCTCGTCCTGCCTTATGCTCTGCATCCTGCTCTTTGTTTTGTGCTATAAAATGTCCTGCTCCCTTTGTCACAGACAATAACCACCTCATCTCTCCCCTTATTTAAATCCTCCCCACTTCAAGTGTGCAATCGACATTTTTCTCTGGATAATCTAACTGATAGACTTCCTAAAAATATAAAAACCTGGCATTTAGGTCTTCTGGTTGTTGCTTTTCTTTCAAATTTGAAGGAATGCTTGCCATGCCAGGAACCACATCTATTTTTGTCACTCAATAATGTATTTCCTTTACCTGCAAACTGTTATGTCGCTTATGTTTATGGAAAGACTCAGTTAAGTTTACATTAATATTTGAACCATTTTCCCTTAATAACTTCATATCAGCAGTAGTATAGAACCTTGGATGAGACTCCTCGGTCTCCTATCCTCAAGGGAGGGAGGCTAGTAGCCAGATTGCATGAACTCTATTTTAGAAAAAGTTCTTTTTTTGGTGTCTCATCTTAAAATAAATCTATGTGCTAAGGCATTTCTGTGTACTGTTCTTAACTGTACTTGAGTCATGTAGCTTGTCTTTGATGGGGCCTTCCACCGAAAGATTATCTGCACAGATTACAGTACTCTCTTCTCCTGCAGTCCAGAGTATACTCATGATCTCGTTAATTGCTTCTGAGAGACACATAAGGTTAAAAGTTATCTAAGTTAAACTTAGATTTTTCAGAGATAAAAAGGCCATGAAGCTGAATGCATGGTTGTGGGTCAATTTGAGGTGCTTCCATTAGAAAACAACTACGGTACAAAGATCATCACTGCCATCAGCAGCAAATCCATCTTACTGGGAACATCAACAGATTTTGTGCAACTCTGGCTGTTCATACTAGTCACACAGTAAAACATCCTTTGACTTCTGCATGCATTTGACACTACTTCTATAAAATAACCTCTGATAGCTATCTGACAATTAAAGGGTCATCTAAGCAGAATTCAGTAAATAGAAAAAAAATCTAAGAAATAATTTGGTACTTACCAAGTTTGAATTCACTCAGAGAACAAGAAAGACTGTATTTTGGTTTTCTGCTTTTGTCCTAGTTTCTCTTTTCTCACAGTGCTAAGGGGAGTAATCATGTAAGTAAATTTTTAGGTAAAAGATAAAGCACGTTAAAAAGATGGACAATAAATGGTCATTTATTTTTGAATCCGAATTGAGTCAGACTGTAAATTCTAATGTGAAGCTCAATGAAGTAGTGTTTTCAAGTAGAGAGCTGATAGTATTGAAAGATACGGTGTTGTGATTCAAAAAAAGTGGAAAGTGCACAGGCTGTTGAGGATCATTGTAAACAGAGCCGAACTACTGTAAAAAGTATTATTTAAAACAATAGGAAGACTTACATTTAATGAACTCCTAGATGGTCAAGGCATGGCTCAAAAGCAAAATGAAATAAAAGGAAGTGTGAGAGAACCAGTCATAGACAATGGAAAGAAAGTGAGTGAAAGCAAATAAAATGTCCTCTGGTTTTTTGAACACTGTAGTGACTGAGTGTAGGAATCTGGCTGAGCAAATGTATAGTCTGTTCTGCAGTGAGAATGCATATTTCAGTAAAACCAGGGCTCAGGCAAGCCTCTGTATTGAGATGTGATGCCTTAGGCAAGCCCCAAGCAATGATTCTATCCTCATATGATTATTCAGGTAAAAAAGAAAGTTCTAAGCAAGGCACAAACAGTCAGAAATATGATCAGTGAAGGAAATAAATTTGTATGCACCAATTTAAAGGAGGTCAAAGGGTGCAAAAATACAATTTACAAAAGGGGTGTGGGGATGAGAGAAATAGAAAATTCTCTTCCTTTTCAAGTCAATAATTAAACAACACTGCAAAAAAGCAATTAATTAAAATAAAACATTAAGATTCTCCATTTGTCCTGAGGCAGATAACCAGTAACCTTTGCAGTAGTGAGAATTAGAATGAAGAACACTGACTATGTCAAGTCACCAAACTTGTCTGTTTGGTGGATGAGGAGTTTTTGGACTGTTATACCCAGACAGTAGTTGTCAACGCCTCAGTGTCCAGATGGAGATCAGTGACAAGTGAGTTCCCTCAGGAGCTCATACTGGGGCCAGTACTATTTAATGTCTTTTTCAGAAATGGACACAATGGAACTGGGTGCACCCTCAGCAAGTTCCCAAACAACACCCAGCTGAGTGGTGCAATTGGCACACTTGAAGGGTGGGATGCCATCCAGACGGACCTGGACAAGTCTGAGAAGTGGGTCCAAGAGAAACTTATTAACTTCAACGAGGACAAGTACAAGGTCCTGCACCTGGGCTGGGACAACCTCCAGTGTTCAATACAGGCAGGAAAATTAGGAGATTGAGAATGGCCCTGCCAAGAAGGACTTGGGAGTGCTTGTGGGAGTGCTGGACATGACCTGGCCATGTGTCCTTGTATCCCCAGAAAGCCAAACATGTCCTGGGCTACATCCAATGCAGAGTGGGCAGCAAGGCAAGGGAGGGGATTCCCTCTGCTCTGTCTAGCTCTGGTGAGACCCCACCTGCAGTTCTGCATCCAGCTTTGGGGATCCCAACACAGAAGGATATGGACCTGTTGGAGCAGTTCCAGCGAAAGGCCCTGAAGAAGATCAGATGGCTGGAGCATATCTCTTGTGAGGAAAAGCAGAAAGTTCACATTGTTTAGCCTGAAGAAGAGAAGCCTCTGGGGTGACCTTGTTGTGTCCCTTAGTACTTGATAGAGGACTTATAGGAAAGATGGGGAAAAACTCCCTAGTAAGGTTACCTGTTACAACAGAACAAAGGTTTTAAACTAAAAGATAGTAAATTTTGACTAGATATCAAGTATTACAATTTTTTACAATGAGGCTGGTTAAACAGTGGAAGGGGGTGACCAGAGAACTGGTGGATGCCCCATCCCTGGAAACATTCATGGTCAGGTTGGTTGGAACTCTGAGTAACCTGATCTAGTTGAAGGTGTCCCCATGCATGGCAAAGAGGTTGGACTAGATGATCTTTACAGGCCCCTTCCAACCCAAACTATTCTATGATTCTATGATACTAGAATGGTTATCCTATAGCTATAACTTATTCAGATAATATCCTCTTGTCTTTAGTCAAATTTGAAAACAAATTTTAAACTCATGCTTTATCTTGCGTCCATGTTTGCCTTTAGTGAAGGGCTTGTATTGTCGTCTATGCACTCGTATATTTTTTACAAGCTTCCTATTACTCTTGTGTTTGACAGCACTTTATAGAGAGAGCCTGCAGTTTCTGCCCTGGAGAATAAGAACTGGAATTCACACAATATTTTTTAGATAGCTACAGTTAGGACATTTGCACAACATGTCTCACATTGGAAAGTCTTGCAATGAGAGGTTTGTGTGCTTAATTCTGATTATTACAATGAGAATGTCTGATTTGTGACCTAATTTTATGTTCTTAGATCCTGAATTATCTCTATGAAGGTTAGAAGGCCAAGCTGTGTGTTTCTGGAGAAGCAATTTCTTGAATACAAGCTTTGGTCATTTTCTTGAGCAATAATTTACCTGCAGTCTATACACACAGAATTCAAACAAGACTATATGAAACTATCCAGGTATGAAAGAGTTTTATATCTTCAAATACTCAGGTTTAGAAAGCTCAAATTCCCATTTCACCATTGTTATTAAGTTTCATTTTGAACTTTGTTGGTTTATAAATTGAAGTTCAGAAAAAAACACTGACACAGCACTGGAATTTGTAGAAGGAACTAGAAAAATTCACTTTATATATACACCTCTACACCTATTTTAACTGCAAGTAATAGAACTGAAAAGGAAAGAGAATTTCCCAGGTATTGGTTTTCAATTAACTTATTTTTTAAAAAAATACAATATAGAATTATTTTCTACATTAAGGCATTTTATTAGGGTAAATCACAGATTATTTTTCACAGTGTTTTTTAGCACTAAAGATGAAAGGCTGCATTTCAAGAAACTCTGAATAAAACTTATATCAATAGTTCAAAAATTCATTTAAGTAAACAATCTTAGACAAACTATATGACAATACAAAATCCTATGCTATAAAGTCAAAGAGACAAAGAGACTATTTGGAAACAGACAACTTAATGAGAACCATCTTATATAAAACTTCAATTGTGCTTTTCCTCTCTATTTTTCAGGATTATCATATTTTGCCTCTTCAAGGACAGAGTTTGCATTTATTTTATTGCTTGAAGGAAGGAAAAGGAAGTCTTTTTAAAAGAATGACTCATATATTTCTATGTGTTATGTTGGAACATAGAAATGACTGAGCTGTGTCTGACCAAGGGCCAGGTATATCAGCTTTTGAAAGAAATATCAAATGACCTTTTTTTCTGATGTAGCCTCTAACAACACAGGCAGCCAGACCTGTTCCATTCATGACGAAGAAGCAATGCTGCTTCATTCAGTTCACCACTTTGCTATTTTATCGTTTTCCTTCAAGAAATGAAAGCATGTCAGCTAATTAAAATGTTCCAGTAGTGGTTGTTAGTTATGCTTTATTTCTATCTTATTTGCTTGCCAAAGAAACAACCCATATCTTCCCAAGACTAGCTGAACTCAGAATGTTATTCTTTCATCAATTCATTGCCTTAGTTAACTAGGCTTTGTACTAATATCTCAACCTTTTAATACTAATTTTATTCACTGATATGCAGTAAATGACCAAAAATTATTACTTGAGCCCAAAAGGCTGAGTGGTTTTTTCCTCTGTCATGCACAGTATTTCTGAGATCTATTTTCCTAGCCAAAAATTGAAGCATTAAAACTTAGTTGTAAGTAGGCAGGTTTTGAAAACATTTATATGAAATAGACAATTTTATTTTTTAAATTTTCTTTTAAATATAATTTTTAAAGAGTTTTAAAATTTGAAAAATCAGGCATAATCTCTGCTTTTATTTTCTGTCTTTAAAACTACATTGGTTTTACTACATTTGATGATACAATTCCTTAAAAAATACAAATGAAGCAAATCTCCAGTGTGTGTTATTTTACTAGTGATATTGTGATATTGATACATTAGATCTCAACTTGGTTTTGAAATATTCTGACTTATTGCCATAAGTGAGGCATATAACAATTATATAAATTCATATCACTTTTATTTTGAAACAATGTTTGTAAATGATTTCCAGAAAATAACTGGTCTCACTGGGTGAGAACTAAGCACATGTTTTTAATAGTGAGAGAAACTGACTGAAAATAAATAACATCCTCCTGAAAAAATTCTGACTCCTTACAATATTTCTTCCAATTTTTAGGTCTTTTGAGGATTTACAAAAGAGAGGAGGTCTCAATTAAAAAAAAAAAAAAAAAAAGGAAAGAAAAAAAGGACAAGTCAACACCACCTTTCTGGCAGGTTTAAGCTTTAGAAAAGTGGGTTTCTTTCTCCTTGCAAAAGGAAGCAAATGAACATAAACTGGTTTTAAAATGTATTTTTATGACTGTTACAGAACATTTCTGGATTTCTTCTTATTGCTGAGCCTAATATCTGCACAGCTTTCAAGACCAACCTCCTTCTTAAAATAGATCCTTTGGAACATCTTGCTTGAGCTCTAGTGTACTCTTTAACAAAAGACATTTTACAAAAGTACAAAGCATTCTCAGTTTTGATAAAAGAATTGCATTGTGTATTCCTTTTTTCAGTCAATGCTCTTCAGATTTACTGTCTGACATTTATAGAGCTTACTACTTGCTTTGAAAATCATCCATTCAACATTTTTGCAAAGTCATATTACAGTAGTTAACACTTGGCACAATCTTCAAAATAAAATGTAAAGAGTAATGATATACAGTTTAAATGCAAATATTTGCTGAGTTTCAGGTTCTCTATAAATCTGCTCTCATTGTAGTCAGCAAAAGGTATATCTCTTAGAATTCTCACTGTGAATGCTTTGTGTAAATAAAATTTTAAAAAAAGGAAATTATATTTCTATCACTTTAAGCACGATAAAAATGATCCTAAATATCACCTGAATTCATAAACAAGAGTTGCAGAAACAGAGAGAGAGCAAAGAGGTTTTTATGAGCATATTGATTCAGATTTGTACTTTGCTTTTTTTCTCTCTTTAGTGTCTTTGCCTGTTGGAACTGACATTTGTCTACTGTCATAGTCTAAAGGGGCAGCATAAAATCAGGAGGGCTTTTCACCTTCTGGCCACTGTGGAAGAGCCTAGTTGCAGTACCATAACATTGTAAGAATATATATATTCTGATAAATGATTGAACCACTGGTGTCTGTGCCTAATCTCACAGTGACTGTGACCTTTAAAGAATGTCATATGTTTCATTTTCTGTAAGAAGTCAAAATGATTTTCTTCCAAGTGAAGATGAATGAGTTGCTCAAGTGGAAGAAGGGATTCACAGACCATAAGGACAAGACAGATCCTATTTATAGTCTCTAACTTCAAAGACTTTGTGGGTGATGACTACAAACCTCTCAGACACAGCAGAAGATTGGCTACCAAAGTATAAGAGAGACAAAACAGCAGAGTAGGCTGGAGAGGAAAGCATGTTTTGCTAGGAATTAGATTAGATGACTTCAAGAGCTGTCATGTATCATAAAATCACTCCCATGCCAAACCAGTATTCTGTCAAGTTCCAAATTTTAGCTCTTTAGCTGTATGTTTGAGCATGCTGGAGTGTCTTCTTCATTAGACCCTATATGAGGTAGACTTGATGGTCCTGCAAAGCTGTTTCATTTTAATTAGTGCGCTTGTTACACTAGTACACTTGTGCCAGTCATATTCCTCTGTTTTCTCTCCATTGGTTTCCTGACTGCTCAGTTCCTCCTGCTTACCTATTTACTGTTTGTTTGCAGTCTTTTTTACAAAATGATCATATCAAAACCTGCTTTTCAGTGCTGAAGGCCTACCAGCACTACTGTAAGAAATTAAGAGATTTTTCTTCCTCCCTCTCCTCATCCCCTTCCTTCTGCTGACACAAAGCTTTGTACAGCCAGCATTTAAAATCTGTACAAATACCTTACATCAAAATCTGTGACATGGGTTTTTAAAGGCAGTGAGAACCCAAACATGCAGTTAGAAATGTAGGCATCTTTAAAAAATATTGTTAGAGCCTTATTTTCATCTCTCTAATATTAATCATGTTTCACAATCCAGCCTTAGTCTCTTAATATTCAAAGTTAAAGATTAAACTTTTGCCTCTTCTGTTCATTCTGCCTGCAGCCTAGGAGACAAAATGTATGTGTGTCTTCCAATATACATTGTTGTACTGTGGTTAAAATTAATGCTCAGAGAGCTATTTATTTTTATTTTATTTTATTTTATTTCATTTTATTTTATTTTATTTTTCAAAGATTTTCAACCACCTTTACATTATAGCTACAGTAGTTTTGTTAAATATTGTTTAAATCAACAGTTTGTAGCACATTACACTGCATTGAAGCCTGTCAAATGTTGGAGTCCATCACAATAAATCTTGTGTCACATTACATTGAACTGTGTCACCTAGGGACTAAAGTGTAAAGTGAATGTCAACCTGTCACATACGGTACTCCTTCCTAAGGGAAGCCGTGGAAGCCCCATAGTTAGAATAATTTAAAATGAGGCTGGGCAACACACTAGAAAATTAGACTGTTGGGAACTGTCTCACTGGCGCAGGAAAGAAGAAATAACATGGGGTTTTTTCTGTCTTCAACTTCTGTTAACCTACAAGACATGACACAGTAGGTTTTGGTTTGTTTGTGTGTCATGCACTGCTTTATAGACCTGTATTGTCCAGCAGGTTTTGCTTCTCATGTGGTGTCATGTAGAGACCACTACCCATTACACAATTTGAGGTTCTAAACAGATAACCTTTTGCTGTTCTAAAAGGAATTATTATCAAAGGCTAAAACTGAGTCATCGATGTTTGTCTTATTTCTCTTATTGCTGTCTTGTTTTCTTAACTGTTGGAGCTTAACTATAAATAGCAAGCAAATAAAAACAGGAAAGGAGCAAGAGCAAAAAGTATCAGGTATTTTCAAACTTATGAGGAAATATTTTCTTCTGCAATAATCTTTCACTGACATTCAAATTAAATATAGGCATTTTAATGCAAATGCTAGGACACAAAGTACTTGAGATGGAGATGGGGCAAAATGCAACACATAAAGCCCCTTCAGCTTGATTTTCTTGGGCACTCATCTTAAAGAAATGGAGCAGGAAGAATTATTGTGCTACTGCTGGAAATTCTTAAGTATACCATCAGAAAGACTTTTTTTCCCTCTGCTCCTGAGTTATAAAAATTTAACTGTGCTTAAGTAACAGAAAAGTTCAGCTCCAGGCTTCTTGGATAGCTCTGGTAGAAAATCCAACACTGGAATGCCAGGAAATGGAGTAAAATGAAAAAACCAATGAGCCTGCATCTATTCCAGTCAAAATCTCAAGCCAGGCAGTATAATACATATAATGTGTAGTACACATTCATCAGCTGAGATGTTCTATCCCACAGTAAGTGTAGATTCATCCAAAGTGTTGAAGAGATTGATTTGAGCATAGCACTTGCTAACACTCAACACACGTGTTGTGCTGGGGATGCAAACTTTGGCATACTTCCAAACTAATATAGGTAAATAATAAGAACAATGTCAATCTGCATGGTGATATTGAACCTGAGAAGGAAAGAGAATAAAAGCCAAATACAGATACAGGTCTTTGTGGAAAAATGTTTTGGAAACCAGAACAAACAAAAAGAAGCAGGAATCAAATATCATCCTTTCTCCAGTCCATGTACTGTCACACATCCAACAGAAATATGGTGATATACAATAGGATATGTCCTACAAAAAGACAGGTAGTACTTTGGTTGCATTCAAATTTTAAATGAGATGCCAGAGGATTTCCTCCCACTGTTCCTCAGTAGTAGGAAGTAAGTTGTGTTGTTCTTGCCAGTCATTAGTCATGGCCGGCAATTTTTTTGTTAATGCAGTGTAATTTGGCTGTTTTGATAGGGTGCTGTCAGAATTTAAAAATAATCCATGGAGGAATGACTAAATTTTATTTGAAACTAATTGTAGGGTTGACTGAAAAAATATTAAGGAGTGATGTTTGGCATAGATAGGAATAAAGACTGGTGCAGGGAATTGTAGAAATAATTTGACATGTGCATATGGGTAGATTACGTGCTAAAGCTAGAAATAGGTGTTACTTTTGCAGATAGGATTAATTAAAGCTTCCAGAAGGTCCCTTCCTCTTTGTTTCCATTTCAGTGAGTGCAAAAAAACTCATGAAGAAAATTTTCTCTTCTCTTTCTGCATCAGGAAGGTGCTAAGTGAACGGAGATAGTTTTAACTTTAAAGAACTGTGAGATAGGGAACTGTGCTGCAGACACAGGAATGAGGGCAGGATGAAAGAAAGTGTCAAAAGTTTATTGACCTTTGCAATTGCCAGGAACAATATTTTGGGAACAGCTGCAATGAGTAAACCCATACCTCATAGTGATTCAACCAAGGCTCAGAGATAGAATTCACACTCTAGTCCCAGGGGTGCAAAACCTACAATCTCCTAATACAAATGCAGGTACATTACATGAAGAAAATAATAGTTCTATGACTAGAGGACACTATCCCAATGCTGTTTACTTAATCAAAAAGAAATATTTCTCCTCCTGTCAATAACTATTTCAGAACCTAATGAAAAGGTCAATATGTCTGATCATATTTTCCTGTTGCACAATATTTTCTGATAAGTGACTGAGTCCTCAGAAGCTTGATGTGATTAGATTAACACAAGTTTTCATTCGGAAGTGTGAAAAAGTGTATAATGATTTGTCATTACCTAGTTAACATCTAAGATGAAGGTTGATTATGATTGCTATTTAGGAACACACATGGCATTCCTAATTACTGAGCATGTCTATATGACAATAATTTAGGATTTTAGTCAAGGTTGTCATTCAAAGAAAAATAAAGAAACAAAAGTACCTAAAACCACAGCATTTCTTGAGAAAAGGGCTTATTGCATTTGAATTAAAAGGAAAGAGATTATAGGGAACAAGTTCACAAAAGCATAACCTACCTGGGGATTCTAGGGCAATTGATTAAGCTCTGTAGGGAGTGAAATACATTTTTGACCTGTAGAACAGAAATTCTGCCAGGTGTGAGTAAACTAGTTTCATGCTTTAAAAAAAAAAATAGCAGTCACAGCCAACTGGCTTTTAACTTAGCAGCAGAAGTTAGAAAATTAAATCTATTTCATTGCCACATCTTCCTGCAGATTCATCACGTACATATTTCTACAGGGGAAAAACCAAAAACCCATAAGCAGTGATCTGGCCTGAAATAAAGCAGAAGGAAGAACTGGGCAGTTCCATGTTAGCTGACAAGAAGATTCCATTCTCAAAAGGCCAGGTTTGTTTTGTTGTCAAGTCAAAAAACAAAAAGGTAAATTAATAAACATTGCATAATGGCTGATTATTACCAGAAGAGCAAATCCTGGTATTCACTTGCAATGACTAATTGCTCGATACTTAAGCCAGTGCTATTGAACTTAATGGAATTTCTCTGTAACTTAATAGAGTGCTTTGATTTGCTGACATCCATATCTTTCTTATGCCTCTGCTCTCACCAAAAGCCTCCCTGCACATCAAAGATTATCTGGTTCACTTCTTTTCTTGATGTCAAGACCTAAATTTGTCAAGTCATTGTAAACAAAGCAATTTGCCTGAAGTTATTTGTAACTCCTGTTAAATGTACTGTTCCTCTTAAGTTGTTATGAAATACCTATCATACCAAAATTTCAGAGTGCAGTAATAAGAAAATAAAATTTGTCAAAGATCCTAGTCAAATTCTGTTTGAAAGCAACTTGTTTAATCTTCTTGAATAGTTTCTTTGGTTTTTGTTTTCCCTAGAAAAATGCCAAACCTAGTTTCATATGCCTATTCACATGCTCACAGAGCATTAAACCATCTTTATATTGCCTTTTTGTAGGAAAAAACCACATACATTTAATGTGAAAAGGTTTATAACGACATTCCAGATAGGTGAGAATTTAAACATATTACTTACTTGCAACACAGGACTCATCCTGTGTTTCAGTTTCAACCTCTCTGGAACCCTCCTGGAAGATGTTAATGTGGTGTCACTTGTAAAGACGTGGTTGTCTTTGTTCCTTATCTTTTGAAATCATCTAAATTATTTCACCTAAGATACATCTACCTGTTAACAACTTTTAGCCCTTAGTGCTGATTATTATTGGTAGTGAATACAATTACGCTTTCCATTTTTTATGGCAGTGAATCATAACAATTGGTACTATTAGCAATTATCATTATTTCCATAATGGGGTCTGAGGCCTCTTAAGTTCAATAGAATTGGCATCTGCTATCTACAGGCAGATAGAAAAGTGATTGAATAAAAACTGTGTAGAGTCCCCAGTTCAACAGCCTGTCCTGTCTCTGAGATCACATTCCCTGACAGGACTTTGAAGTGATATTCCATGGAAACCACCACACCCGCTTTTTCAGCCTGAGAGATGTCAGGTGGTTCCAACACAGTCCACCTACAGGATGATTAGCCACGGAGATTAGCCACTCATGAGCAAAAGCTTACTCTCCAAAGTAAAGGTTAGGAACCTATGCACTGTGGTTTAACACCAGCTGACAGCTCAGCCCCACACAGCTGTGCACTCACTCACCCTGTCTCAGGGGGGTGGGGAAGAGAATCATTAGGGTAAAACCAAAAATTCATGGGTTCTGATAAAGACAATAGGTAAAATAAAGGATGTGCATACCACCAAAGCAAGATAAGGAATTAATTCACCACTTCCCATGGACAGGCAGGTGTTCAGCAATCTCAGGAGAGCAGGGCTCCATTATGTGTATCCATGACTGGGGGAAACAAACTCCATCAGTCTGAACTTCTTTCTCCAGCTCTACATTTGAAGCATGGCACCACATAGATGGAATATCCATAGGGCCAGTGGGAGTCAGCTGTCCTGGCTGTGTTCCCTCCCAGCTCTTTGTGCACCCCCAGCTTTCTCACTGGTGGGGTGGGCTGAGGAGCAGAAGAGGCCCTGGTGCTGTGTGAGCCCTGCTCAGCAGTAGTGAGAAGATCCCTGTGCTAGCAACACATTTTCCAGCACAAATCCAAAACACAGTCCCAAACCAGCTACTGTGAAGAAAATTAACTCTATCCCAGCCAAAACCACTATGTTTCATCACAGAGAGTAAAGACCAGATCTGCAACAAAATAAGTGATAGTGATAGTGTTAAAAGTGCCTTTTTTATCTCAGCTGGAACAAACGTTTACTGAAAGAGGTTAAACATAGGAAGAACCAGAAAGAAGTAGAATGCAATCAACAGAAGTGTCGGTGTATGGTGAGATTTAAATACATAAAATATTTAAAATACATAAATAAGTTTAAAAAAGTAATTAGGAAGGCTGTGTTTGTTTTCTGCATAAATTAGGCTGACTAACATAATACTATTGTATTTTTAGTTGTTTCATGCTCCCTTTTAAAAAGATTTTACAGGTACCATTGCACAATACAGCCTGCTGAGGAAACCCCTTAATTTATGCCTTATCATTCTCTATTCCAAAACATCTAATTGTAGCATGCGTACAAATGTGCCATTAGTACAAATTAATGGAGACCTATATTTTTATTTGCTGTCCAAAAATTCCAGCCTTTGTGTTTGTTGTAAGGGGATTCTTTTTCTTTTAAAAATTGCAGAATCATAGATTAGAATCCTAGAATAGAACCATGACTTGGGTTGAAAGGGACCTTAAAGATCATCTAGTTCCAACCCCCCTGCCATGGGTAGGGACACCTCTCACTAGACTACGTGTGGTCTGAACCAGACTGTATTTTTTTCTTTTTAAAAGATCCTTTATCCTGCCCCACAATGACAATGACAATGACGAATCTGTAGAAATGTGTAATTTTGATGGGTGGAACATCTATCAAAGTGGGGCTGAGCATTATTTTCATTATATCTATTAGGTATAATGTCACTGTCACTTTGCATCAAAGGAACGATTTTTCATATGTGGAAGAGAGATTAATACAACTTTGGTATATGTCTAAAAGGACAGCCAACCCTCGTTTATTTTCTGGAATACCGTCTGAGTTTTGAAAAGAAAGACAAAAAAATAAGGCACTATATTGACTTGTATATATGTCTATAATGAAGTACTATGTTCACCAATGGCATATTGAATACAATAATAAAACCTTAATTCTGCAGATTTATCGTGTTGACTCTTGTCCTTTTTTGCTGGAGTGGTCATCTTAAAATCTTGAGTGCATTTTAAATTCCGTTATCCTTGAGAGATAGAAAAATCCTAATGCCTTTATTTTACAAGAGAGGCTAAGTCGTGTTTAAATATATTTAGACAGATTAAGATGCAAAGAGAGGCATGTTGAGATTTTTTTTAAGCATTTTAATTCAATATGTTTTTCCTTAGCAATAAAAAAGTAAGGGTGAGTGGCACGCACATGCCTAATTTTAATGGTGAAATGTACATTTTTAATTATGAACTAGTCCCTTATACAGTCAAACCAGACAAATAGGCATCTGCAGATGGTAATTCATTTGAGCTACCTCCCATTTGCATTTTTGAGAAATTGTATTTTGGTGATATTTCATTATTAATGAAAGTAGCCCTCAGGACTAGATCAGATTTACAGATAGTGGACACCTAAGTATCAGTCTGGATATTCTGCTAAATTATCTCTTCCTTTTTAGACAATGAGAGCAACAGAATTCTACAGATGACAATTAATCCCAAAAACATGTTTTAAAAGAAACTTCTGTCACTCTTTGGTCTCTATATAGTAAGGCTGGATAATTAGCTTAAGCTAAATACTAATTTTTTAATGGCTAAAATTAGGGTATATTAAGTCTACCTAGAGCAACTTAGAACATTTTCAGGCTCAGGGCTTAATTATCTTGCTATGGAAACAGCAAAACTCACACTTCTGCACTGTCAAAAGCTCTATAATAAGATGTGTTCCTTTGAAATTCTTTTCTACTAATAATAAATATCACATGGGCTCCACCTTTTCTACCTGACAAGGTTGCACTCTATTGCTTGCTGAAAAACTGCTGAAGAAAACCAGGATACTTCCAACCAATATGCTTGAAATGACATTGTTGGGTTCAAGATGAAGTTTTAAAATAAATTGTTCAATTAAAAAAAAGAAAGAAAATCAAAAAAAGAAACCATCTCTCAAGGATGTCAGTGAAATTCTCTGGTCTTTCTTTGAAGATAAAACTATTTGGCTGGCTCATAAATAATGTATGACCTCTGCAGTGAAAACTGAAGAAGTTACCAGTTCCTTCAGGAACGCAGTGCAATAGTCAGTGTGATTTAGTATATTAGATCCTTTTTTCAACCTTGGAAACGGAAATGTTTCTCCTTATTTGTAGGTAAAAACACTGAATATGTGCATCTCGTTTTCTTTTAGAACAATGCCTCTAAGGAGTAGTATCTCTCCTGAGGTGAGAGAATTTAGAGTTTTACACTCAACTCTTGAGAACGTGGCACCAAAATGTGCAAAAGCTTTAAGAATAGACATAACTAGACTTTCAGTACTACACCTTTTTTCCTCTTCAGATCTTTTCAAAGGCTCATATTAAAAGACTTGCATTCAGGAATCCTATAGAACAAGTTTGCATCTATTGGTGAATTTGTTTCCTGCTTTTTACCTGTCAAGAAAAAATTACTATTGGACTCTTTCTCAAATTATCAAACTTTATATTCGTAAATGAGCTCTCTAAAACAAAGACAAAACTAATTCTGCTATTTATACATCACTTTTTTCTTCTTCTGTGAATTTGTCTAAACTCTTTTTGTCTAATATCTAGTGTCTCTCATCTAACTTTCTTTTTATTGCTCTGCACCCGTCAGTGTTATTTTCATGTGAAATTGCCTAGGTTTTATATCTTGAGAAGTAAATAATCATATCTGCTCACCTTCTGTGAGCCACTCATTTTAAAGTCTGTTACAGAATCTCAGTTTTGTCTTTTCAAGGTTATGGAGTCCCAGTCTATTGACTCATTCATCACTCCAAAGCTATTCCATTATTTCGACCATTCTTGTTGCCCTTCTCCGTCTTTCTGATTCTATTTCATTTTTTGGTAGAATATCCAGATAAATTTCAAAATCAAGCAAGAAACAGGTAGACAATAGATTCATACAAAATAAACCCCAAACTTTCCTTATCCTTCCAAGTCAATGACGACATTTAGTTTGTTTTTTTGGCCATTGTGGAATACTAACACAATGTTTTGAAACATATTATGCAAACGTACCACTATTGCCTATAAAACAAACAAAACCCACTATGTTGTTTCCTATAAATTACAGACTGCCAGCTGTGTGGAATGCGTTAAACTCCACAACAATATACATATGTATTTATATGTGTGTATATGTGTGTATATATATATATATGTATATATGTGTGTGTGTATACATATACATATATATATATGATATCATTATCCCAGACTGTTTTTATAGCTAATTAACAAAGCAGATATTCATGAGCCGTGATTGATCTCACCTACTTAGTTGTAGATTTCATGATAACAAGAATCCTGCCCAGGCTATATCCATTTCTCCCTGTGTAAGAGAGTGTGTCTGTACAGTGCGCCTGGACAGTCTGTCCTAGAGTAGAAATCTCTTGCAGTTAAACACATCTGGCCACAAGTCTCACTGCAACGTTCAGCACATGACAGGTACTTTTGATTTTTTGCTTTGGTGATTTTCTCCTGAAGTTTCTAGTTTGCTTCTTTTGGACCTCAAACTCACACTTTACTGAATTTCATCAAAGGTAGACAAAAATGTTGATTTCTGTAATTAATAATCCAGCAAAATTTAATGGAAAGTAAAATGGTGGTATACACATATGTTTGCTTGTTTATCTATAATTTCTGAGAAAAAGCAGAAAAGTGCTAGAATACTGGCAGTGACTCAATAAACATATTTAAAATTTCCTTTGTCATTTATAACACAATAGGGTCACATAAAGTAGGAAAAGTATTGTAAAAAAACGTCTCAGAAACAAAAAAAAATTAAGCAAAATTTCAAACTATAAAGTGCACTTTGTTCCATGATAAGGATGATATCTTTACTCTTGATGTAAATCAATTCTGTCCATCCCTAAATACGATACATCTTACAGTTTACAATGTTCATTAGCAATAAGACACACCAAAGTGTAAACCTAGGACCTAAAATGCTATTCAGGGAGAATCATATGAAGTAGAGAAAAACGTCAAATATTTTGATTAGAATGTATTGGGGAACCTATCTCTCTGGATCATAAACATATTTGACAACTTTGATTAAGGCTTTTCTGTGTGAAAATGCCAGCCTTCCATTTCCTTTACTGTTCACATGTGCTGCGTTTGGAGGTCAAACAAGAGAATTTAGCACTTGAGTGAAATCGTCACTGTTGCACTGTCATCTGGAAGGATGTGACAAAGTGCAGTGACATTTACAAGCCCTTTGATTGCCAAGGATGATTAGATGCTCTGGCCAGGCAGAGGAATGTGTATTGTTTCTTTGTAGGAATTGTAAAGTAGAAAGTCTTTAGATCATATGTGCTTAGTAGAAAAGAGAATAGTAGAAGTGAAATATCTCGTCTAGAAATATCAGAAACAAGGTCCAAGGCACTAACTTGCTTTGCTTGCTTTTTCAATTCTAGAACCATAAACAGAGCCTCGAATATTATGGTGATTATGAAACTGTAAAGTATGTATTAATTTTCTATAAATTTGGTTTATCAAATGCCACTCAAAGGAGATCAAACTTCATGGATAAATGATAAAACTTTGCTTCAAGTTTGCTATTTGAATGAGATTTATCTGTCCGCATCTTGGCCACTAAAGGCAGCAGAATCCCTATTTACCTGTTCTGGTCACTAGTAAAACATGAATTATTAAAGAGGTATAGGATATACAGCAATGTGACACAAACTTTCTCTGAATCATGGCCAGGTTCCCGGTGCATGTCTTCAAAACATTTTACTTGCTTGTGGGAAAGTTATTTTAAAAAGTATTTGTGCCTTTGGAATAAAGGCCATGCCTAGCCGTGCTGGCACCTTGGAATTTTCTGCTTGTTAGTCTACAAGGAATATGCTATGTCATGGTTGACCTGAGAATTTCAAAGTGCATGATGTCCATCTTAAACTGCTAAGTAGAGATGACATATTCCTCCTACCTCACCCCCTCAAATGTGACATTAATTTATCTAACACATGACAGAAGAAATAGTATTTACATTAAAATATATGGGTATATTACATCAAATATAACAATAATACACTTGTATGTGTTTCTCCCTCTGATGAAAGAATTACCAGTGTCAGTCATATTCCTAAATACATAAATAGAACCTAGTACCTAAGATAGAGAGAATGAATGCACTACAGCTATTTTCTAGCTTTCCTTAGGATTAGGAAGTTACTTTTTTTCAAAGGATTACAAGCTGCTTTTACTTTGTGGGACTAGGTGGTACCATTTGCCTCCTACATGAAGTTATTGTTATTTTGCACTCATGGATATCTTACAGCAGCAGCTCTGCAATTGCATGGTGATTAGTGAGTTGTCCAGCTTTAAAAGAACCAGGTTTGCAGAAAGCAATGCATCAATTGCACCTCTGTCCAGAAGTTTTGTGCAATTACACACTGTTTGCTAGCAACTGTTAATAAATAGGAGACTGGTCATACTTAACAAAAAATTGGACCAAAATACTTTAGATATTAAAAGAAAATGTGATGCTACTATTCTTTTGGACAGACAAAAGAAGAAAAGAAAGTTCTACAGCAACTGAATATAATTGAAACCTCTGAAAACAATATACATTTCAGTCTTTCTACATTTTTCCACTTGGATATTTTATTTTGCAATGTCTGCAAAGTTAATCATTGCAGAGGTTCAAAGCCATTTCATTACAATTTAAGTACAAAGGGTGAGATAATGTGTCATAATTTTACCAATTTCTTTGAAAGAGATATCTCTCAAGACATATTATCTGCACCAATATAAAAGAAAAAATTACAAAAGTGATAACAAAAACATTTTTTACTTTTTTTTTATATCACAGAGTGACAGAATGGCAGAATGGATTTTACACTAGACAATCCCTCCAACCCAGATGGACTTTCATCCACATTATTTCCCTGGTTTTCAGATTCCAGGCCCTCATACCCAGTATGGGCACCTGGGGCGGTGAGGTACCTCATGAGGGGTTTCACCACCCACCCTGAGCAGAACACCATTTCCACTCCCCTCCATGTCAGAGGTCCCCTCCTACTTCCTGGTGGTGAATGGGTGGTGGGTCCATTTGTCTAAAGCGTAGCAGAGTGTGGCTCCAGAAGCATAAGAGCAGGAATGCAGTAAAACAGGAAATTTCAAGTACTTTGTGTTAGGATTGATAGCTCAGTTATGTATATAAGAAATAGAACTCCCTGAATAGTTAATATATAATTTACAGGCTTGGTTGAATTTTATTTTGTTTTAATTAATAAATTTTCAAAAGTATACAGGCTTTAAGACAGATGAACTTCTGTTGTTTTATTTCTCTGCTTGAGAAATAATTTTTTCAGGGACCATTCAGAACCTCCTTAGCTTTTTTGAACTTTCCCACTTCATGAGATCTTCTGTCTAATGCCTTACAATAATCTCTTCATGTCAATCTTATGGTTGACTTGGACAAACAAGGTGCTGTTAGTGTCTGAGCAATAAAGGCCCATGTCATATAAAGCCAAAATTGCTTAAGTTTGTATTCAGACAGTTTAAACACCAGCTGCTCACTGCTGTAGGCAATATATAGTTTATTTCTCTTTCAATCATGATCCCTAGTACTTCTTGGGAAGGAAAACTGAGGAATGATGGCTATTAATATAAATAAAATCAGAGAAAAGATTAGCACAGAAATTTTCCATGCTTGTGCCAGAAAACGTTGGCAAAGGCCTGTGATTTAAAATACCTCCTTGACAGTTATGATTATAATTAAATCATAGACATATGGGAGGAGAATAACTGAATGTCATTTAAGCAAAGAGAAATTTTAGAACCAAAGTAATAGGGAAGTTCTTTCTTAATTGAATGTCACTTTTCTTCTTTCTCCCGTGTTCTTTGCATTCGTAACTGATCCAACAATGTAACCAATAATTTATTGCTATTTTTTTTCTGATGTGAAAAATAAAGAGATTCTGACAGTTTAAAAAAATTTTGTATTTTCTTCATAGTCTGGAGTTAGAAAGAGATTCTGACTGTTTAAAAAATATTTGTATTTTCTTCACAGTATGGATTATAATAAATTATATTTTCTGGGAATATAGTCAGGATATGCAAGAAATTAGAACCTGCTTACCAGATTGGAATACCTTCTGGACTTATTGGCTGATCAGCAGTTTCTTGAAAACAATCTACCTGTTACGGATGTATATAACAGCAAGGATATGATTGCTGATTGCCTTTGTTTTTAAAGTGTCATTATTGATTCAGTTCTGAGGAGATTTAAAGTGCGTAGCAATGAGCAGGGCAGCTGTGTTGATGACTATAAAGACTAAAAGGAAAGAATCAATATCTGTTTTTAAAACATTGAAGTGTCTAAATAATGTTATTTTTATTCTCTAGATTACCTTTTATCATGCTGTACATGAACCAAATGCGAGCCTCAGGTGGATAATTTCCCCCCCAGAGAGATATTTCCAGTATTTTGAAATGCACTGGTTAACTCTAAGTCCTGTTTATCAAAAAAGCTAATTCAGATAGTCTGCAGCTTAAAATGTTCAAATCTACATTTTTACAAGTATTGAACACTTAAAACTCAATCCCCAATCTTGCCAAACACAGAAAATCACTAGTATACTTATATATATACTGTATATATACCTTAAATACATAATGCTTGTAATTTCCTTCAAAAATATTTGAAGCAGTGAATTTTTGAACCCTAATGTCTAATCAGCATGTTTTCTCAAATGTCATACATCTGTAGTTCTACTTGGTAATTTATATGAAAAATTTAATGCAATAATAACAGAATAAATAAGAAGGGTCAATTGAAACCTAAAATATGGGGGGAAAATGTAATTTTATCTTAAAATAAGGTTAGGGATAAGATTAGTGTTCAAAGAGTGACAAAGCCTACATCTACAGGGACACTTCAACAGCAAAAGAAATGCCAAGGGGAGCATGGACTGAGATGAACTGTTTAGGGAAAGAAGAGAGAGCACTGCAACCTTATTAGTGGTAAGTAATTTGGATATTAGAATAAAGGTTAAGACTGGGCATGTCCAAAGAAAAGGAGTTTCATTCAGATTAGGAAGGTAGTTTTGAGGCTGCATTCTTCCTTTAATACCACTGTAGTTTAAAAGCTGATATTTTGATTTTTAAATCACTTTTATTTTAAATGTGATACTTAAAATATGCTTAGAAATTCTTTTTCATGTCCATTCATTGATATGAGTGAAGCTAAGAGCCAAATCTTCTATACTTTGTGTGGGAGGAAATTGATGGATTAAGGAGTGTTTAGATGAGACAAATCTCTTACCATGATTTAGCTTTGCAATAACTACTGCAGACTTTTACCCCTATGTTAAAAAATGGATCAATAATCTTGAAGTGAGAGTAGAGCAAGAGCCAGACACATTGGCACTGTGAGCACCTGACAAGTTTAAAACCATTCTCCATCTCAGTACAAAACACTTGCACATATATCCTTACTGCTGTGTTATTATCACCAGTCCCGTGCTCACCATTCTTTCAAGGTGTCTTTCAGCATGTGGCCAAACTTATAAGAACTGACAGAACCATAGATAATTAATTTAATTTATAGGAAAAAAATATTTAACTTCTGCTTTGTAACTTTATTCACTCTTATTGTTGTCTGAAATAGCTGGGTTTTTTTTAAACTCATTGTAACCGATAATTCTAATCCTGCTTTCATTGTAGTAAAACTAGTACTGCCCCTTGTACTCCCCTGTGCTTGGCATTCACTTACTGTGTACTACCCACATAATTTCCATCACTGTGCATGTTCAGATACATCATCCAACAATCTGATACTGACCTAAAAATTATTGAGGTAACACACATTGCAGCATCCATTCCTTCTGAGTTTTGTTTGTTTGTTTTTCCTATTTAATCTTGTACTGAAAGAAGTCAAAATTAGAGCATGAAAAATAAAAAAAGATGTTTTATGAGACTGTAAACTTAGATAATGAAATATAAGCAAACGATCTATTTTTGGTGCAGCTCCTCTACTGGTAGGAATAAACCATTAACATTTCTCTTTGTTTGCAACTTTGAAGTTTGGCGTTCTGATAATTTTAAGAATGTCAAGGCTGGACTTAAATCATACTGCACAAATCAGGAAAACCATACTTTTTCAACTGTCATATGCTTAGATGTTGTCTCCCTTGTTTCTCTTCTGAGAAAGGCTGGTAACTGGAACTCAGACCTTTATTATCAGGCATCTGCTTCATTTAGTGGTTTTTTGGTCACTAGATTGACCTCAGAAAATTATTTCATTGACTGTTCCGTTGGGGGTCTGCCACACTGCCATTTCAATCAAATGTATGCTCCAAAGGGAACATATGCTGTGAAAAAACAAAAGACAAAGTAGCCCACTATATCAAAGAACAAGCTTCTGTGAAACATCATGAAATCATTAAAAGGTGATTATTTTGGGTATGCAAATAAATAATTAATCCATACTGGAAGGTGTTAAACTGGGTGGATTATTTTCTACTTTCTCTCGACAAATACTTCTTCAATTCAAATATGAATATTTCTACAAGAAAGTAATTCTGAAGAGCCTTCCACATTTTTTCACTTTATTGCAAAGAGGAAATATGCATTTGAGTTTCCTATATTTGAATTTGGTTCTGATGTATTTTTAACATTTAATACATAGGTGTAATCTTCATGTATATGCAATTAAACTGCCCAAGTATCAATGTTAATGGGCTATTAATTTATCCATAGATAAAGATGATTACAGGTCAGAAGCTATCATTTGACCCAATGGTTATCAATGAGATTTACACAAAGGGGTGTTTCATTGATGCTTTTGATAAATCTTATTATGTTCACTTGTCACTAGCCAAGTATTGAAATAAATGGGAGATGATGTACAATTCAGATAAGGAATCTGTGATCAAAGAAACCTAGCTGAAGAAGGAAAAGCAAATACCTCTTGAGTGCATAAATCCTGACCCATCTATGATGAGAAAAGTTATATAGTCTACATATATGTTATAATGGAATAAAATCATTACACTTATAAAGGATGAGAAAAAAAACAACAAACTATTGAAAAGATTTAAAAAAAAAAAGCACTCCTTTAGTTTTCCATGTTCTAAGGTAAGGATATGGGCTACTGGAAAGGAGGAGGTGAATGTCATTCATACACATAAGGCTCTTGCTGAGGACTTTCTGTGATTACTTTCAGGGTATAAATTCTTCTCTGTGTTGATTGCTATCCAGAGTAGAGAAGATATGACCTACCTTTAAATAGCTATTCCTCTTTGCAGACTGGTAACCTAATCTATGGGATTTAGCAACTTTCAATGAATCGGATAAATCAAAGGGACTAAGATACAAAAAGAAATGACAGGAATCAAAGAAAAACTTTTTTCTGAGAACGTTCAGATTAGTTAGTAAAAAAATTTAAGAGTTTGTTCCTAATACATTTTTCAAACTAGAGGGTGGTTCTCTCTTCTTCTAAAGGCTAGGATGTGGCAGTAGCTGTTGAATGGGGGTTTACTCTTGTTCCCTCGAAGCTGTTTCCTCCCTGACCTATAGACTATTCTCATTTTCTTTTCTGTCTTGTGAGTCATGGGGCAATTTATGCAGAAAATATCTAGCACTAGCCAATCCTTGTATTCTCCAAACAACTTTACAATATTATATGTAAGTGTCTCAAAGCCTGATTCAAGACATGGGTGATGAGTAGGAGCATATTGCTTTTCTTAATAGTCTGAATTTAATCTGTCCAAATAATCTGATTTTACTAGTAGGTAACATCTAAAAACATATTGAAAAGTAATATCATTACTTACATGATTCAAAAGTAAATTTGGGTCAAGGGGACTTATCAAAGATCCTGATAGATTAATGTGTTATCCCTGTTTTGTAAGACTGGCATAAATCATAAAATTACTAGGATTTCTGCAAAGCATTTGCTATGCAGTTACAAGGAGGTTATTACTCAGACCAAGAGACTATTTTTTACATATTTTCCTTTTCTGTTGTGTGCTGATAAGCCATAGCTGGAAATTGGTGCAGGAAAGAAATGTCTGTGTAGGATACTCAAGTACAGAATCAGTTTCACATCAGTATTAACTTTTTGTGGAAAGGAAAAGTAAATGGTTCTAGAAATACATTTTCAGTAAAGATATCATTAATACCATTGCAGAAGGTCCTGACAGTATAGAATACTTCATATAATTCTGAATTTGCGTTTTCCCATTATTAACTACATATTAACACATTCCACCATGGGCAAAACCTACAGGTAATAAGTCAGTTTGGACCTAGTTATGAAAATCATGTTTGGGATGGAAAGTACTGGCACTAAAAGAGCAAACAGCCGCAGGGCTGCTTCACCTGCTGCAGGTTGAGGCAACATTAAGTTCTCACATAAACTTCACAGAAATCTGAAACCTGGGAGGATGCTTCCTGATGGAAGTAAAAGGAGTGTCCCAGCTTCCACAAAACAGAAAGGGGCATATGTTCCTTGAGACAGGAAAA